>MDKJ01309244.1:0-144066 GCA_005239525.1 Nicotiana knightiana
CAACATTTATATGATGCATCAAAATAGAGTAATAGAGACTGAGTTATGCAGTAAATATGTATACACATGACTGAGTATAGATTTTCAATAAAAAATAATGAGAGGACAGCAAGAAAAGACGTCTAAGGGTCCAAACAATACTGGCATAAGGCCTAAACATGACATCCACCCTGATTCACTGAAGTTCTGTCTAAAACACATAAGAAGCATATAGTTTCAACAAATTATTCAACTTTACAGTTTCTGCGAGAACAGACCAAGTCACAATCCCCAACAGTGCACTCCCACACGCCTGTCACCTAGCATGTGCACCACCTCTAAATATTAAAAATGAAAAAAAAAATCTGTGGTTTCATACCTTCAGGACCAAATTGACATCCGTTACTTACCTAAAACCGATCCAATCTCTACTCCGTGATGCTCTTTCCCCTTTATTTGGCCTCCAAATTCGCCGAATCTAGTCACAACCAGTAGAATACCATAAATATATGCTAAAGGAATGAATTCCATAAGAAAAACTACCAAAATAGACTCAAACCCCGAAATTGGCTCAAACCCAGACCTTGGGCCCACGTCTCGAAATGCGAAAAAAATTACAAAACTTGAAAGCCCATTCACTCACAAGACCATACATACAAAATTTATCAAAATCCGACATCATTTGGCCCCTCAAATCAAACTCTCCAAAATCCCAAGCCTAACCCCCTATTTTCACCCTTAAGTTCCACTAATTAGATGCTAAAGCAATGGGGATACACCATAGATAGGATTATTAGAGCTCAAGCAACTTACCTCACTGAAAAACCCTTGAATCTCCCTTCATAATTACTCCAAAAGCTCCAAAAACCGACTTGAAAATTGTGGAAATGAACTAAAATTCGCGAAGTGTTCTATTTATAGATTCTGCCCAAGCCTTTCGCACCTACGGCTCACTTCTGCGTAAAATCATCCGCACCTGCAAAAAAACTTAAGTCCTTCATTCCGTACCTACGGGCACGCACCTGCGCATCTATTCCACTTATGCGGAACTGGCAAAACTTCACCTCTCCGCATATGTGCCCTATGTCTCGCACCTGCGGGCTCGGAGATGCGACCACTCCTAAACCACATGTGATCCAGCCCACCTCAACATTGTACTCACCTGCGACCACCCAAGCGCACCACCGGCCTCTCACCCACGGCTCCCTATCCGCCGGTGTGGAAAATACCAGTAGCCACACACACCAGCATAAACAACCATCTCCTAAGTACAAAATCGATCTGATAACCACTCGAAACTCACTCGAGACCCTCAAGACCTCAACCAATAATACCAACAAGCCGTATATCAACATACGAACTTAGCCGCACCTTCAAATCACTCAAAACAACATCAAAACACCAAATTACCCTTGGATTCAACCCTAAGAACTTCAAAACTTCCAACCTCCGCAAACAGTGCTGAAACTTACCAAACCACGTTTGAATGACCTTAAATTTCACACACACACCAAAAATGACACTACGAACCTATTCCAACTTCCGGAATTCCATTCCGGCTTGATTTCAAATTTCCATTGCCGACCAAAATCGCCAAATTTCTAACTTTCGCCAATCCCGATGGGCCTGAGTGAAAGTGATAATTTGGGATCAGGCTGCATGCCGCAGCATGTTATATTTATTACATTTTATGGGATCGGGATACAATAATGATATATTGACTACAGTCTATAGGATCAGGATTCACGCCGCTATGATATATTAATTACATTTTATGGGATTGGGCTGCACGCCACAACGATATAGCGCTTGGGCTGAAGGAGCCCCTCCAGATTCTGCACACCACAATGAGCGCAGTCAACTATATATATGTGGATCGGGATACATGCTGCAATGGGTATAGTACAACACTGAGTGATTGAGCGTGCTGAATATTAAGCATAGTGAGAGAGGATGCGAGATAGTGAGATTGAGTACTCTGGAGTGTGATTGCATGATCTCATTATCGAGATGCATTGCATTTGACATGCGTAGTTGAGATACATGCATAGAGATGCAATGCCTTCTACCGCCCAGTTTTGGGGACATTTATTATTTTACTTGTATCTTGACATGTAGGCATATAGACGTACTTTTCTCATGCTATCTTAAAATGAAACATCTTACTTATTGTTGAAAGGATTTTTTGGAAAAACACAGTTTTCAAACTTACTCGTATTTTGGTATTTTCGGTAAAAGATTTGAGTTTTCACTAAGATACTTCAAAAGTATGCCTATTTTCGGGAACTGTGAACGAGCTAAGCGTTTTACTTATAAGATACCTCTTTTCTTACTTGTATTATGCTGTTGTGAGCTGTTGTGGAATATTGGTATTGCACCCGACCTTGTGTTAGCTCATCTCTACTTTCAACCTAAGGTTAGGTCTTTTACTTACTAAGTACATGGGGCCGGTTGTACTCATACTACACTTTTGCACCTTGCGTGCAGATGTTGGATGTTGATGCTGTTGTGTTAGATGGAAGCTAGATTGATGATGTACCTGCGTCCCGGTTGTTGCTGCCCTTTGTTTGTTGTAGCTTTAGATCTATAAAACTCTGTTTATGTACTTTTTAAAAAAATGATGTATTTATTTCATTTCAGCTTTGTAAACTCCATTCTTAAAGGCTCATGGTTTGTACTACCAATCCTTGGGAGATGTATAAGATTCAGCAAATTACTTTCGTTTAATTGTTTTTTAATATTATTGGAATTGAATAGTTATCAGTTGGCTTATCTAGCGGGTCGGGATAGGTGCTATCATGATTAGTGGATTTGGGGTTGTGACACAATTAGAATAGTTTTTGAAAATATTTATGTCGAGATGTGAAAATGTAAACTAACCTACAAAGTAAATAAAACGATCAACGGCTAAATGCATGGATGCAATGGGAAATACACTCAAGTAACGATCCAAAGTTTTCACGATTTTACAAATATGAGAGAGTTTATGTTAATTAGACTCGGGTAATAATTCCATATTAGATTCTTTTGAAGACTAACTAGACTTCCTAATTGAATTATTCCTAAAATAATTAAGAGATTAAGCACACCCGAATATGGCTACAAGTAGTTCAATCCTTTCACTAAGTAGAATCTATAATATGAGAGTTAACTCCTCAAGTTCTTGTCAATTAATCTTTCCCAACCCCAAATTATCTTTTCCAAAATTAATTTGAAGTAAATGAGCGAGTCCTGGGGTTAGCTAATCCCTTTGGAAACATTAAAAAATATTAATATTAAAGAAACCATAACTCACTTCATAATAAATAATAATCATTCAATACATAAGAACAACAAGATAATTAATCCACACATTAAATATGTATATTTCATAAACAAGATTCATGTGCTGGAAAAAATACTACATACTTAGATATTAAATACAAAGCACTGAAATGAAGAAATAAACATAAATGGATAAGAAATTCTCAACCAAAAGCTTCAAATCTTCAAGACCGAAGTGTGTGTGCAAGAACCCTAACACCAAAACTTGTAATCTCTAGTCAATAACTGTCAACTATGTTCGAAGATTTTCCAAAGATCTATTACAAATGAGCTGGTCGTGTATTAAATGGTTTGGGGTCAAGAATGTGAAATTCAAGAACTGCCTAGTTTCTTCCGCCCATTTCTTCTTTGCATTCACGAAGGTTTGTTTCATTCAGCTTCACGTTCGCGATCATCCCTTTGTGTTCGCGAAGGTTTGTTTCCTCCAACTTCACATTCACGAAAATGACTTCGTGTTCACGGAGGTTTGTTTCCTGTAGCTCCGGGTTCGCGTTCACGAATGGTAATTTACTGGGCATTGTTCCTCTGTTCATTTTAGCTCCTTTTTGACTCGTTTTCACTTGATTTCTGCACAATCACTTCTAAATCACCAAAAACCTATACAATGGATGTAAACGACATTAAAGACGTGAGGTACTAAATCAAACATAGCAAAAATCAAAGATTAAGGACGAGATAAGTTGGTAAAATACCAACTTATCAAACCCCCAAACATAAACTATTGCTTGTTCTCGAGCAATTCAACAACTACGAACATCCTTATATAAAATCATCAATTAATATTAGTGCCATACCAAACAACATTTAAAGTAAAAAAGGTTCAAATTGAACACAATCTAGCGACTTCGGTTAGTATCGACAACTAATCCAAAGCATATTAATCGCCAACAACTTCTCACCAACTTCATTTCACTTCAAGTTCTCAAACACCACATTAGTCAAAGTAGCAATCAAGTCACGGCACTAAAGCTTCAAAATTTGCCTCTTTATCACAAATAAATCTCGCTTGTTCATTCCTCCCAATTGGAGATTAGATTAAGTTCAAAACTCAAAATTTCATGTGCCCTCACACTAAATATAGAATCCCAACTTATAAATTACAATTTAAACACAAATGGAATATCAAATTGAAAGAATTAACTCTCTCTAACACAAAGATATTCAAATGCGCACAAGTAGTGCCATATTTCTCCACTAATGTAGATACACTTGGTTCAAAATAAAGTAGAACTTAAAGGATTGTAATGTAGGTTTTTTGTTAAGGTAGGGCACAATTTGGATAAGAGTGACCCAAAACCTCCCTACGCACTACAATTTGAAACAATTAAAGCACACTTCCTTCAAAAAGATTTTCCATCCTTTCTTCACTTTTCATTCAACATCTAATCGTCACTTTAGTCACAACTCCTTATTTTCCTTCCCTTTTCTTCTTTCTTACTCGTCATTTTTTTTTCAAAAAAAAAAAACAAGGAAGCTTCCACTATTTGTTTTAATTACCTTTCACCTTTTAAGCAACTTCCACATCACAACTTTTCCCACCTTCACCCCCAAACTTAGGCTTTGAGCCCATGTTTACAATTCCAACCTTCACCCTCAAATTTCCAAGTCACAACAAGGATTATCACTTCAATCATTTTACATTTTAAAGATCAAAACTTCATATGCCAATGTTTAAATCATGTTGGTACCAAAAAAGCCACACGTTGGTTTATGGACAGAAGATCACATCAATAGCCAATTTATTCACTTCTAGCTACTAAATTAACTAAAAAGAAAAAAACATTTACCTAACAAAAAGAAAAAAAACTAAACAAGATTGATCTCTTAAGTTAGTTGTCATGCCATCCTTCATAGGGAAAAGTCACCCGGTTTGACACAAATTATTTCCTTGGAAAATAAAAAGACATAAAGCAAAACCAAGGATTTCAATTAATACTACTACAAGTAAGTAAAGTAAAAAATAGGAAGATAAAAACTAATGATAACATGCTAGAATTAAACTACAAATTATTACTAATAATCTACAAACGTTAACCTATCTACACAAGTTTGCAAAAATAGTTGTCATGCTCCAAATATATCATCACATATAAATGAGTAACCCCCAACATAAAGTATTGCACTGTCCTCAATGCAACTAAACAAAACAAGATAAAATGAAGGAGGTGCTCCCTGAAACGGCATCACTCGGAGATGGAGGTGATGGGAAATTTAAGCTCCAAATCCTGCTCCTCATCGTCCTCTGTTTCATGTGATCCACATAATGAACTCAGCTTGCACATCATATTTTACAAGAATTTTCTTTTTTTTTTCTCATGCTCCTTGAACTTCAGTTGTCGCCTCTCAATCATTCCTTGTCTCCGGCTCATGTATTTTAACCTGTTTTTGATTGCTTTTTATTCCTGAACTACACCTTCTGGAGATGGCTTCGTACTAGTCCCAGTAGAAGTTCTCTCCCCAGATGGACCAGACGAAAGGCCAGCTACGAGTTGGCAAATGTGATCATCGACGCCATATATTTGACTAGAGAGGTAGTGCATAGTGGGAGGTTGATAAGGAAGTGGAGAAATGGGTTCATGTAGGCCTGATGTAGCTGTGGAAGAACCTTCGAGCCTAGTGGCAGTCTTAGTAAACTGCCTAAATGAAGGAGATGATACATCAATCCTTCTCTTCTTCTTCCTGATAGTTGGCCCTTTTCTGAACAATAGCTAAATTTCCGTCCCTGGGTCCTTCTCAGAATCGTTCAGGTCCTTTAGCACCCTAGCATCATAGCACAATTAAGTGATCAATGAGGGAATGAATAGACTCTTAGACCTCTCGTTACATGTTTCCTTAATCTCACTCACCATATGATGGCCCATGTATACTGGAAAGTCATCCATAATAGCAACAATCACCAATTCCTTCTCAAGGGTCACCTCAAACTCATGTTTAGGCAACATGATTCTGGCAAAAATAATGGACATCCAAGTATTGGCTTCAGTTGTGAATTCTAAAGAATCAACCCCTTTGTGCGATATTTCCTAAGTCGGTGTTACCCCGTCATGCAACTTCTCTACCAAGCATTGGTTTCCTCTCTCCCTTACTCTGGATTTGTATACCTCATTGTCAACATTATGTAGAATATAGTGTGCATTTATTACCTCGGGACCAGAGTTGACCCGCTTTCCCCTAAAAAAGGTAAATACTTCCCCTTGGAAGTCGTTCTTCAGGGCATTAGCATAAAATTCACAAACTACTGTGTATTTGGCTTTGATTGGTTCATGAGCAAAGCAAATCCAGCCTGATCCAAACATGAGTTTGTCATAGTTTCATTTACATTCACCTGCTGTGAATCTAGCCTGATCAATATATTCCACTTCCACAGCTTGGGGAATGGCTTTTGTAAAATTTCATGTTAAATGCTTGGAAGCGTACTTAATACCCTATATTATGATGTATTTAGGCCAAAGAAAATGACCAAAAAATATCAGCATTAAAATCTGCAATGCTACTATTTTGCTGCCTGGAAGTTAGAGCAATGTGATCGTGAAAATCATCACGCAATCGCGAAGAGCATTTTTTATTCCTTAGAATTAAATTTCTACGATCATGAAATAGTCAACACGATCATGGAAGGCAATTTTCAGAAAGAGAAGAATTTAGACCTACGCGATCGCGAAATTGGGTATCGCAATCACGAAGATCTTCTTCCTCGCCCAGTTAAAGCTCTTTTGGGCCTTTCCACAAACACATGATGGGCATTAAATTTTCATAGCAGTTTCAGAGAATCAAAGCACGGATCTAGCTCCAAATATTTCTAGAGTTACATCAGAATCACTCAACCAACCTCACTCAGCAAGCAAACATGTGAAACACACAAAATTTCTTCTTTAAAATTTTAACTCAAGCCCTAAAACCTTTCAAACATGGATGCGCTTCAACTATTTCACAACATGAATTAGAAAAAGTGAGAGTTAAGGGAGAAATACACATACCTTGAGGATGACAAGTGAGTAATGCGATGAGATTGAAGCAAGAGTTGGATTGAAGATGGTTTCTAGGGGTTAGGGGAGTAAGGAATGTCGTTACTCTATTTTGAGTAGAAGTGGGCTTTATCTTTCATGTCCAGTGTTAAATTTCTGAGACTTACCTGTAGAGCCGTGGTTGGAGACTAGGACATTCATTCACGAAGAATAAAATATTCTCACACAGATGTGACCGCATTTTAGCTTTGGCGATCGCATAGGGTAACAGAAAAAATTCTTCTTCACGAACGCCTTGGTTTTCACATGATCGCGATTCTCTGCAATTTTCAGCATTTTTCTTTAGCTACTAGTTTTTTACTGTACGATCTCCCCGACCTGCTCAAATCAACTTCAAAAATTCTAAAACTTGGCATATTTGTCAAAAATAATATACTAAGCTATTCTAAAAAAGAAAATTTCAAAAACAACTAAAATTTTTGAATATGATAGGTTGCCTCCCACCAAACGCTGCATTTAACGTCGTGGCACGATGCGAATAAATTTTATCACTTTTCTCGCCACTTAGACAATATGAATTGGGAACCTAACTTGGGATCAAGCTTGCGACCATGAGCGAGGGGGGTGGTAAGTAGATGATCAAGCCAAATTTAATTTCTTCATTTTGTATTTCTTGGCTTTCATGTGAGGAATGTCATTTTTCCTTCTTATG
This sequence comes from Nicotiana knightiana, assembly GCA_005239525.1. Lineage (NCBI taxonomy): Eukaryota > Viridiplantae > Streptophyta > Magnoliopsida > Solanales > Solanaceae > Nicotiana > Nicotiana knightiana. The sequence goes on from MDKJ01309244.1 coordinate 7,981, forward strand.
CCTTCAAATTTTAAAATATATGGCCTTTGCCATTCCTCCTTGCAATCTCTCATTGATTCGTGTAATTCAATTCCCATATCACCACAAAACTCCAATGTTGAGAAATGCTTGTAATGTGACATCAAGCCTCCAAATTTCAATTCTTTCGGGATTTTGACATCCTCTTGGTCCCCCGAACTAGAGTCAAATTCAACCATATTTCAACTACACCTGTTGACTCTATCTCCATATTTTTCTTGGCATTAGTAACAAGCATAAAGTCGATTGATGGATTTTCAATTATTGATTCTTCAAAATAAAGCTAACTTTCTTCCTCGAAGTTGGATTTTTAGCTCTTTCCACAATCTCAAGTTGGTGGGCGTAGTGACCCTCAACCAGTGCTTTCATTTGAGCTTCCAAAGTGCGGATATTCTCATCATTTGAGTCAAAACTTTTTTCGAGTGCCATGTTGTGCTTATCCTCGTTTTCAAGAATGGCCTCCAACATGAGCACCATCATCTCATTTTGAGCATTTGAGAGTTCTTGATTTTGATCAAGTGTAAAATAACGATTTTCGGCTTCAACATCTAGGGAAACTTCTTGGCTATCATTCACTTTCGAGGATTTTTGGAGCTCTAAAGCTTCAAGCATTTCTCCCATTTGTATGTTCAATCTTTCAAGCGACAAATCATTTTGAAGACTATTTTCCAAAAGCTCCTCCAAGGCATTTTGCTCTTTGTTTCCTCCTTTAAGTAGGCATTCTATCATGATCTTGAACTCTCAATTTTGACCTTGCTTACTTTATTCCACTTCCATATCTATATAATTATCATCACAAAAGTAGAATTATCTTAGCGGGGCTTCGGGGAAGGGAAGGACAAATAAGCACAATCATCTTAATGGCCATTTTGACCACCACACTTATCACATATACTCCACTCATGAATTTGAGATTATACCCGCAATCCGCCCCTAAGAGAATTTAAATAATTTTTCCACGAGTGTGGTCCTCCACAATAAAAACAAGGGTCATAAAAGTATGAACATACCATCCGACCAATTTTTATTACATGATGCCATTTTTCAACCAAAACTAAGAAAATGAACAAGAAACAAATAAGGAAATAGGCCAAGATAAGAAATATACTTACACATATATCCACAAGTATGGACCAAAGCACGTACGCTTATTTCTCAAACATCCTAAATACGCCAAAGTGTTCCCTGCCAACGGCACCAATTTTGAAGACGTCCAAATCCACTACTAAAAAGTAAATGGACATGGTCGCGTGCAATATAATTTACCCAACACTTAGGCGTGTAAGAGAATAATATGTAGGCGATTGGGTGTGTAAAAGAATTATAATTTGTTATGCAATGACAAACACTTAGAATGGTTTTTTAAAATATTTATGTTGAAATGTGAAAATGTAAACTAACCTGGAAAGAAAATAAAATGATCGATGGCTACAAGCAGGGATGTAATGGGAATTACACTCAAGTAACGATTCACTGTATTTCACGATTTTACAATTATGAGTGATTTTATGTTAATTAGCCTCGAGTAATAATTCTATATTAGCTTTTTTTTAGGACTAAAAAGACTTCCAAATTGAATTATCCCTAAAACAATTAAGAGATTAAGCACACCCGAATATGGCTACAAGTAGTTTAATCATATCCCTGGGTAGAATCTATATAGTGAGGGTTAACACCTCAAGTTCATGTTAATTAATCCTTCCCGACTCCAAAATATCTTTACCAAAATTGATTGGACGTAAATGGGCGAGTCCTACGGTTAGCTAATCCCTTTGGAAACTTTAAAGAACAAGAATAATTAAAGAAACAATAATCCACTTTATAATAAATAAAAATCATTCAATACATAAGCACAACAAGATATTTAATCCATACTATTAATAAGAATATTCCCATAAACAAGATTCAACTGTTGAAAAAATAGTACACACTTAAATATTCATTACAAAGCAAGGAACTGAAGAAATGAACATAAATGAATAAGAAATTCTCAACCAAAAGTTTTAAATCTTCAAGACCCAAGTTTGTGTGGAAGAATCCCTAGCGCCAAAACTTGTTTTCTCTAGTCAAGAGATGTCAATTATGTGTGGAGATTGGCCAAAGATGTATTAAAAATGAGCCGGGCCGTGTATTAAATGGTTTGGGGTCAGAAACGTGAAATTGCAGAACTTCCTAATTTTTTCCGCCCATTTCTTCTTCGCGTTCGCGAAGGTTTGTTTCATTCAGCTTCATGTTGGCGATCGTTCCTTTGCATTCATGAAGGTTTATTTCCTCCAGCTTCGTGTTCGCTGACATGACTTCGCGTTCGCAAAGGTTTGTTTCCTGCAGCTCCGTGTTCGCAAAGGGTAATTTACTAAGCAGTGTTCCTGTGTTCATTATAGCTCCTTTTTGACTTGTTTTCACTTTGTTTCTTCTGAATCACTTCTAAATCACATAAAACCTGTATAATGGATGTAAACAACATTAAACACGCGGTTTACTCAATCAAACATAGCAAAAATCTAAGATTAACGACGAGATAAGTTGGTAAAAGCATGGAGTCCGCTTGAAAGTTATCTGAGGGTAAAGGTTTTCGGGAAATAATGAAAGGAGAAGTGGTATACACAAGCAGGATGGAAGACACCGATGGAGTTACTACATAACACCATGTTTAATCCTTTTGGCGGAGAACATGGTGGTATTTTTTTATCACTAACTATGTGTTGTTTTTTGCAGGGAAATTTATTGTGACCATTCCCTATCAATTGATTCAACCTCAATGGGTGGTATTACCACTAAGTATTTATTCCTGTGAAGGGGTGTCAATGGTAAGCACAAACATGGAGTCCGCTTGAAAGTTTGAGCAATTGGGAAGCTACTTTCAGTCGTGACCCTAGGATACTGCTCAAACAGGAAATGCAACATAGAAGATGGTCACCACAAGTTGGAGATGAACGCAGGAACACAATGCCACAACCCTGTTTTAACGATTTTGGACATAGGTTTTTGAATGATTTTGCGGGGTTTTTGGACACAATTTGGAGAGACTTCCAATTACACACATCAAATACGATAAATGAGAAAGGTGAATATGTTTGGTTTTCAAATCTACATGTAGGGATCACACACAAAAAGCCGAAGACAATTCACATGATCAAGATGGATGCCCTAATTTGGACAGTGATGAAGACAACATTTGCGCGTGGTTTGGCCCTCTATAATGCTAGGCAACGTACTTACAAGTGTTTAATGCATCATAAGGAGATTTTTGGTCGAGTGGCTAGGATGTGGTAATCTCAAAAATCACACAAATACTGGATATTTTTGCAATGCTCGGAGCACACTTAGGGACATCATGTATTACGCTTTCATTGAGCTAACATTTGCTTAGATATTTCATAGGTCAATATGTAGTATCAACGTTGTGTATCATGTTAAACTTTGGGAATAGGATTGATGTATTTTTAAGTACCATACTTCTATATTTTTAATACATCATGACACTATGTTTTTTGTTTTGAAAATATATAAAAACCAGCGCTAGGCACACTGCATCATGGATTTTCTAAGAAGAAAAACAAAGCCCCTAGCCCTCATATCCCAAACACAACCATTATTGACGATTATGCGCACATCAATACAAAAATTAACAATAGCAAGAAGGAAAGGATACAACAAATGCAAGACGACATGTTGGCATAACTTATTCTCAATTGAGATAGATATATGGAATTAATCTCAGCAAGACAAGTCTTGTAATAAATGAAATTATATTAACGTTTAAAAGAATGATATTTCGTGTGAGGTGCAACGCAATTAGACAACGATGTAACGTGTTCAGTGTCACTTTATGTAGGTATTCTTGACATCTTGTCCGTGTGAAATTTTTATGACTGTAGGAGTTCAACAATAGGTAGGAACTATTTGTAGGTGCGACGTATGTACAGTTTAAATTGGAAAAGATTTCGAGCATTAGGTGATTTAATATTATACTAATAATTAAGGTTATAAAAGTCGATAAATATTTTGGAAATAATTTAGTCGTTCTACATTTAGCATAATTTATTCGTGTTTTTATGATAATATAGATATTATCACGAACCAAAACCCGTAAATAGGTCGAGATGACGCCTAATATTTTCGTTAGGCAAGCCAACAAGTGAACCACCAAATTAGTTATCCCTTTTCATCTTTTTATACATAAGTTCCCTTTTTGAAAGAACGAAATACGTAAGCTCTCATGCAACCATACATACTCTTTATTTTTTTTTAAAATACCAGCATGAGAAAATACATAAACTATAATGATAGTAATGATAAGTACACTGGTACAAAAAGATACAAGCCCTCAAAACCCATTGCCACAAGTGCATGAGCAATCAAGAGAATATATAAAGCTGATACAACTATTGTCTGAAGGGTAATAGATAGAAATAATAAATAAGTTAGAGGGAGACTCCGGTATTACAGATCAAAGCAAGGCAAGCATCTCATCACTAAGTCTCCGTAGAAGCGTGACTACGCGTCCATATGACCACTGGTAGTACCTGTCTCAGTATCTACACATTCAGTGCAGAAGTATAGCATGACTACATAAAACAGCATGTACTCAGTAAGTATGTAATGTAACCTCGAAAAAGTAGTGACGAGAGATCGACTTGACACTTACTTGTGGTCAAACAGTAATAGAAATAGATGAAGTGGACATGGAGAATGTACAACAAGTAGCAATGAAACAGATAAAAAGAATTACAGTAATCCCCCACATGAATCTATATCAAATCACTAAACATGTCATAAATGGCCTGGAAGGCGCTAACTCAACTGTTACCAAATCAAATTCAGTCTCAAGTATTAAGCACGAACTTGCCGAGGCAAACGGGCCAATCACATATGAATAGTGATACTCAATACTATCGAGGACCCGATCCCATAAGAATAGTATTACGATACCACTAAGGCGAACGACCTGATCCCATAAGAATAGTGGTAATCAGTACTACTGAGGCGAACGACTCGATCCCATAAAAACAATATTACCATGTTGCCAAGGTGAACGACCCGTTCCTATAAGAGTAATTCAATACACCGCCAACGCGAATGACCCGATCCCGTAAGAGTAGAGAATTTATTTACCTCGCTCATGGGAGTACATGCGAGTCGAGAAGGCACATAACCATAGTTCATCAAATATTTTCCAATTTTTCCAAAGTAAGAGGCTAATTCTGTATCTTTATTCTAATCCTCAATCTCAGTAACTATTAAGGAAATAAATACATATGATAGATATAAATAACACAATTAAGGCATGATATGAATCTAATTCTGCCCGGGCATATCATGAATATAGATACATACGGACTCTTTTGATCTCATGCATACGTAGCTCTCAAAAAAAAGTAGAACACAAAAAATAATACATCCAAGGGGATAAGTTCTCTCTTACAAGGTTAGGCAAGAGACTTACCTGGATTCCAAGTCCTCAATCCAGCTCTTCAACCTTACTAGAGCTCCTCAAACAATGTCGAGTACTCCGAAACTAATCAAAAATCGTATAAACTAATTAATACACGCTCAAAAGTTCATAATTTAGTTATTAAACTAATTTACTAACCACATATGGAAGTCCATAAAAATCACCCCGAGCCTACATGTCAGGATTCTTAAATTTTTCGAAGATAACTGTTACCCATGACCTCACGAGCTCAAATATATAATTTATACCCAATTCAATAATTAATTTCTGGTCAAACCAAACCCTAGGTTCAAACAAAATCCCACAAAATTTCCCTTAATTTCATTTTAAATCTACTCATAATCCGTGTATTTAACTCACGAATTGATAGGAATCATTTACCTCTTGATATTGATGACAATACTTCACAAAATGCTCTCAAAATCATCCAAGACCAAGTAGAAAATGAGAGAAAAGAGACTAAGTCCTGTAATAAATTCAAGTCTGCCCAATGATCCCTTATTTGCGATTGCGGAAAATTCCTCGCGATCGCAAAGCCAAAAATTTTAACTGACCCAAAACCTTCTTTGCGTTTGCGGCCAGGTGGTTGCGTTCGCGATGATTCACTACCCAGCCTTCCGCGTTCGCGATCCACAAGTCGCGTTCGCAAATGCCAAAGGCCTCCCTACCCAGCTGTGATGACCAAAGGGTCATCTTATGATTTAAAATACCATTCCGAACTCATTAGCCTTAAAAAAGATTAATTTTATTAACCTCTATTTGTGTGCACAGTCAGGGCATGAATTCAGAAAGCCTTTATGTGAAACTATAAGAAATAATGATTTTTAGAGTTAAAATTTAAATTTTAGTTGACTTTAGTCAACATTTTGACTAAGCAGACCCGAGCCCGTGTTCAGACGGTCCCGAGAGTTCCGAAGTAAAATATGGGACTTGGGCGTATGCCCGAAATTGAATTCCAAGGTCCATAGCTTTAGAAATAAATTTTTAAAGAAAATTGTTATGTTGGATTTTAAAGGAAATAAAAAAATGAATTAATGTTTGAAACCGTTGGTAGCGGGCTAGTATTTTGATTCCAGATCCCCGTACAGGTTTGTTATAATGTTTAAATGCTATCTGTGAAATTTTGTGGAAATCGAAGTTCATTCGACGTGATTCGGACGTCCCGTTGAGAAAATAGTGAATTTGAAATGTTCTTGAGGAAATCATGAGTTTTGATACTAAATTCGTAGTTTTAGGTGTTATTTTTGTGATTTGATTGCACAAGCATGTTCATATGATATTTTTTAGACCTACGTGAATGTTTAGTTTGGAGCCCCGAGGGCTCGGGTACGTTTTTGAGAGGCTACGGGTGTTTCAGACTTATTAACTTATGTTGTTTTGCTGCTACAGGTGCTCTGGTGCGTTCTTCTTCGCGATCGCGAAGCTTCTCCCATGATCGCGAAGAGTAAAAAGGCTGGGGGCCAAATTGTTGTTCGCGAACGCGAAGTCCTGGACGGGAACGTGAAGCATTGGGGGGAGTACACTACGCGAAGCACTAGAGGGAGTACACTACGCGAACGCGGGCAGGCTTACGCGAACGCGTTGAGTAAATGGGCCTGGGGGAGGGGAGTCCGTTTCTTCTACGCGAACGCGACCACTTGGTCATGAACACGATTACCAAAGGCCGCAATGCATTGCGAATACAAGCCTTCCTACGTGAACGCGAAGTCCATTGGGCTATAATACTCTGCGATTGTGACAGGCCCATCGCGAACGCAATGAAGGCCTGTCCAGCGACTTTAAAACATCATTAAAAATGGGAAGAAGCCATTATTTCATATTTATAAAACTAAGAAGATCTAGAGGCGATTTTCATCATACAAGTTCTTCCCCAAAGTATTGGTAAAATATTCTAAACTATTTTCTTTCGATTACCCATTGTTTTTCATCACTTTTCAATCAAAAATCAAGGGTTTTCATAGTAGAAATTGGGGTGTTTGGGTAGAATTAGAGAATTTTGTAAAAATAGAATTTTGACCTCGAATTGGAGCCGATTTCGAAACTAATTACACATTCGGGGTCGTGGGTGAATGGCTAAACATAATTTGGCCCGAACCCCGAGTTTAGACCAAGCGGGCCCGAGGTCAATTTTTAACTTTTTTGGGGGAAGACATAGGAAAATAATAATTTATTCATTAAAGATAGTTCCTTTAGTACTAATTAAAACTAATTATGATTAGATACGAGTGGGTTGGAGTTGAATTTGAAAAGAAAAGCTGTAATTGAACAGTGGGTGGCCAGCGAGATTGAGGTAAGTGTTTGGTTTATCCTTGACTTGAGGGATTAGGAATCCCCAACTTAAATGCTATGTGAAATTGCATGTGTATGGTGTATAGGAGAGATGACGAGTACCTATGCACCACCAAATTATCTGTTTAGTATGATCCCTGCCCTGTTTCCAACTTATTATATTCCTGTCTTAATTGTTCCATGATTATTGATGCTTCCATGTCTACTTGTTTTTTTTCTACTTGCAGTTGTTAGAGATTGTTTTCCCTTATTTGAAAGTATTAATTGTTCTTTAGCTTCATTGTGGTATATTAATGGTTGAGCTAATTATCAGTGTTTCATGATACATTTCGGTTGGTTCCGCTGTGTAGTAATAATTGGTGGAGTTCCTTAATTGTACAACTTTCTGTTACATTAATTGAGATATAAATGTTGTGACGAATTTTTTATCTAAATTGTGAACTCTTTATTATAAATGGAGAAATGTGATTGTCTGGTGGGAGCGGGTTGCACGCCGCAAGAAGGAGGAATAAGGCTGGATAGTTGGGATCAGGTTATACGCCGCAACAGGAGGAATAAGGGTGTTATATTGAGGAGCAATAAGGGTGGGCATGTGAGATCGGGTTGCACGCCGCAAAAAGGAGTAATAAGGGAGAATATTCATGTTTTACTGGTTATATGATAAAGACTGGAATACTCAATTTTTTATTTTGTTGTTCCCATATTTTGCTCTTACCGTTAGTTAAATTGTAGCTTGGACTTTTTCATAAGGATTGGTTATAGCTGATATTTGGAAAGATAGTTAAGTTACTTAATTATTCACTGCAAGTTATTGTTTATTTAGTTTAGTATTTCCTTTTTGCTTTATTAAACACAATATACAGGTTATGTCATAACTGTCCCCGTCGTAGCCTCATCACCACCTCGACGAGGTTAGGCTCGGCACTAACCAGTACATGGGGTCGGTTGTACTAATACTGCACTCTGCACTTCTTATGCAGATCCAGGTTCCGGTCAAAGTTGATTTCGAGTAGTAGCTGAACATTCTTGCGGAGACACGAGGTAGATTTGCTGGTGTCCGCAGATTCCTGGAGTCTTCTCCATATTATTTATCTACTGTTTTATTTAATTCAAAACAGTTATATAGTTTCTTTCAGCCAAATACTTGTAGTATTCTTTAGTAGTTCGTGAATTGTGACTCCAAATCCTGGGTAGTTAGATATTAGTATTAGTTTCGAGTTTCATTCATTATTTCATACATATTCATTATTCATTTATTGAATAGTATTAGACTTCGTACATGTTCTAACTGGTTTAAATGTTGAACCCTCTAACATTAGATTGCCTAGCAAGTGTGGTGTTAAGCGCCATCACGATCCCGTGGGTTGGGAATTTGGGTCGTGACACCAGCTCCTCCGTTTCTACTTCGTGATCGCGGTTGGGCTTCCGCATTCTCAAAGCACAGCCCGACCAACCTTTTCAATCGCGGACCCTTCTTCGTGTTTGCTTAGGGAAATCAGCTTCCTCTCCCCCCCCCCCTCCCCGCAATTTCCTTCTTCGCGATCGTGGAACCATTTTTGCGATCGTGGAGAACACCAGCACACCAACAATTTTCAGCCAAGTTCAAACATGCTCCGGGTTGTCCAAATACACGCGAGCCACCCGGTACCCTGTCTGAATGCATCATTAAATCCATAAGCACATTGCGAACTTAGACGAATCCTTGGAACAAATAAAATAACACCAGAATCAAGAATAACACCTCCAAACCTAATCAATCAACTTCAAAGCTTCAAACTCTTTTCAATCAACTCCGAACACGTCGAAACATATTTACACAACTCGGAATTACACTAAATTTTATGCACAAGTCATAAATCACGATAAGGACCTATTCCCAGGCTCAAAGCCTACTTTTAACAAAATTTAAAGAACTTGAAAACCTCCAATACGCTAACTTTCAACATTAAGCGTCAAAACGCTCCCGGGTCACCCGAAACTTGATCCGAATACACGCCCAAGTCCAAAATCTTAATACAAACTTATTGGAACTATCAAATCCTGGTTCAGAGGTCGTTTACTCAAAATATTGACCCAAGTCAAACCTGGCCATCTTAGGCCACTATTATGGAACTAAGTGTTCCGATTTCAACCCGAACCAACCATCACTGCAAGTCATAAAATCGTAAAATAACATACGGAAAGTCTTAATTAGAGAAATAGGGTTGTAAAAAGTAAAATGATTAGTCAGGTCGTTATATATATAAATATAAATATAATTATAGATATGAATTATTAACTAAAAAATCTAATATTAGAAGGCACAAATTAGTATATATAGTAATAATATGCATTTATAATATATATTTTTGAAGCAGTTATTATAGAAAATAAAAATAAAAGACGAAACCATAACATTGAAAACCACAACTATCTATAACCCTACGAGGCCATACATGTGATTACATTCGATAATCAAGTCAAAATCGAACTTCCAATCCCCAAAACTCATTTTCTTATATTAGAGGCAAAATACCTAATTGTTTTCTCAAAAATCTCATGATTAAAGTGTATAAGTCAACGATAATTCAGTATATACAGTCAAATCTAATTTAAAATTACCTACCTACAAAGTAGTGATAAAAACTCCAAACAATGAAAAATAACCAAAACTCGACTTAAAAACATCCTATCATGCACCTGCGACCAACTTATCTGCTTCTGCAACATATTGCTCGAATTTGTGAGAATTCCCGAAGCATGCGTTCCTGCACTTCTGCACATATTACATTGCATCTACATAAGCGTAGATACACAAACACTCTGCATTTGTGTACCTTTAGTCCCTTAGCAATTCTTCACAGGAGCAGGCACTTCTCCGCTTTTGCAGCCTTGCACCGACACATAAAACCTTGCAGGCGTGATACATCAACACTAGAACTACCACTTAACTCCAAAATTGTCCGGAACCTATCCGAAAGAAACATGAGCCTCCCAGGAGTCCATCAAATCATTGCACAAGTCTTAATAACTTACCCAAATCTATCCAAAAGTTCAAAACACGCAATTAACATCAAAACTAAGAATCGACGATCAATGTCTTAAGTTCCATACCTTCTAACTTCCACAAACATGTCCGAACAATAAACGTTCTGGACTCCAACCTAAATGTTCACATGAGTTCCAATCTAAGTCTAACGTTATCAAAGTTAACTCTCAGTGAAACCTATAAGCTCTCCAAACCTTCAAATTTCCAACTTCTATCAAAGAGGGAAAAAACATCCAAGGAATCTCAAAATTAATTAAAATACAGACATACTCCTAAGTCCAAAATCATCATAGGAATCTATTGGATTAATCAGATCACCATTTTGAGGTCGTCTAATCAAAAGTCAAACTTGGGTAAACTCTTACAAGTTACACTTTCAAGAATAAAACTAAGTAATCCAATCCTTGAATGGGTTTAGAATCATATATAAAGTAACAAAAAGATGAGGGTATCTGCTCGCATATGATACTCGATCTCTGAAGTCGCCTCCTCGACCGATTGACCTCTCCACTGAACCTTTACTGATGCAATATCTTTCGACCTTAGCTTTCAAACCCGGCTATCAAAAATGTCCACTGGATCTTCTACATAGGCCAAATTCTCATCCAACTACACTGAGGTCAAATCCAACACATGTGACTAATCTTTATGATTCTTCCGAACCATGGACACATGAAATACCGGATGAACTCCTAACAAGCTAGGTGGTAAAGCAAGTATGTAGGCCACCTCAGCAACTCTTTCCAAGATCTCAAATGGAACAATATAACAAGGACTCAATTTGTCATTTTTCCTAAATCACATCACATGCTTCATAGGAAAAACTGTAAGAACCTTCTCATCTTCCATAAATGCCACCTCACTGTCACGACCCCAAATTTAAACTAGTCGTGATGACGCCTATCATGGAACTAGGCCAGCCAAATTAACACTCAAACTTAAAGAATCTTTCATTTATATCATTTCTAAACTGACAATCCATAAAAGTTTCGTTTAATCATTTTTTTTAAAACAAATATAACTACGCTGAATGTTAAATACAACCCCAAGATCCCGGAGTCACTGGTCATGAGCATCTACAGAAAAATATACAACTCTGGAAAATAAACTCTATAATAGTAAGAAGGAGAGAGCAGGGTTGCGGACGCATGAAGATACCTCGCAAAATCTCTGAGAAGTCTCTGGAACAGATACACAGCTCACTCTGCCCTAGCACCTGGATCTGCACACAAGGTGCAAGGAGTAATATGAGTACGTCAACTTAGTAGCAATGAAAATAAATTAGGTCTGAGCAGTAAGAGACACATAAAGTCAAATTATCATTTCACAATAAGAACAGTCTTTCTTTCTAACAGTGTATACGTTAAATCATCACGCTTAAAAAGCCAATTTCAGTAAAAATCCTTTGAAAAGTGTGATTTCCAACAATTTCGAAAAAATGTCCAAGAAGTTTAGTGTAAAAATGAAATGAATCATAAGTAGCCACTCGGGTAAAAACATGAATAATAGATCGCCTCTCGGGCATAATATCACTCAGAATTAGTCACTCAGCATGCCTCACAATCACTCGTATCAGCCTTTCGGGCAACCTCACAGTCACTCATGCCTCCCAATCACTCATCACTCGGCACTCGCACTCAGTAGGTACCTGCGCTCACTGGGGGTGTACAGACTCCAGAGGGGCTCCTACAGCCCAAGCGCTAATATCAAGCCATCTCGTTCCATAATCACTATGGCACTCGTCCTATCAATAGCATGATGCGGCGTGTAGCCCGATCCCATATCATATCCTCCCAAATCAGGCCCTCGTCCTCACTCAGTCATCATAAATAGTGTAACATGCTGCGGTGTGCAATAATATCTCATAACATAGGCCCTCGGCTTCACTCAGTCAGAAACTCTCAAAAAGCCACTCGGGCTATCAGTAAAACGGGGTACTCGACCCAAAAACATCATTTTATATCACAAAATAGTGTAAATAAGGCTGAGTTTCGAAATCAGTTAAACAGAATATGACTGAGTGTAAATCATGAATCAACACAGTGAGCAATAGTAGTAAATAGCCCCTAAGGGGTCCAAACAGGTCGGCGCAAGGCCCCAAACATGGCATACAGCCAAAAATATGGTAATAATCTTAAAACATGAAATATCATATGATTTAAAATCAAATACGCAACTTAAAAGTTGCCACGGGACGGACCAGGCCACGATCCCCCAATAGTGCGCTCCACACACTCGTCATCTAGCATGTGCGCCACTCCAAAATAGTGAGAAAATACTAAGTCCGGGATTTCATATCCTAAAGACAAGATTTACAGTCATTACTTATATAAAACCGACCCGAGAACTACTCCGCGATGCTCTTGCCTCTCAAATCAGCTCCCGAATACTCCAAATCTAACCAAACCCAGATTAATATCATCAATATATGCTAGGGAGACGAAATCCATTCGAAAATTATCAAAATTATGCACAAATTCCGAAATTGGCCAAACCTGACCCCCGGTCCCACGTCTCGGAATTCGATAAAAATCACACAACCAAAATCCTCATTCTCCCACGAGTCTATACATACCAAGAACATCAAAATCGGACCACAATTGCCCTTTCAATTCCTCAATTAAAGTCTCCAATTTCCCATGCCCTAACTTCCCCAATTTTGGGTTTAAATCCCACTAATTTCGGGTTTAATTACTTACAAAATCAACATAGAATCGTGTTATGAAGTCAAAAACCTTACCTCCAAGTGTTTCCCCTTTGATTCCCTCTTTAATCTCTCTCAAAAGCTTCAATTCCGCCCAAAAATGGTGAAAAATGGCTAAGGGTCGCAGATATGGCCTTTTTAATACACTGCCCCGGCGCCCTTAATTTCCTCAGTGCATTCGCGTTACCAGGTACGCGTTCGCTGAGCACAGCCCAAACTTCCCCTACGCGATCGTGTCCTGCCCCCGCCGTTCGCACAACTTACCAGTCAGCCCCACGCGCCCTCAGCCCTATGCATTCGCAGGTCTCCCCCACGCTACTGCATTGCTCAACACTCCCTCACTTACGCGATCGCGAACTGTTGATACTCAATTTTTTCCAAAAATATATTTTAAAAATTGCATATATACCTTCAACATCATGCATTAGTAGCAATTGCTATTTTTCCATAATTTTTCTATATTTTTATTAATTTACCCAGCATTTATTTCAAATAAATAATTATAAAACTGCATCACAAATGATTTCAAAAGTTTTTCTTCATTTAATTTATTATTCATGGTCCTATTAAGGCCAAATTATTCAATAAATAGCCAATTTGGCATCTTTTAGCTATAATTGCAATAACTTTGCAATTATAGCCCAATCCTAAAATTTTATACCATTTTTATCCAAAACTTAGTCACATGTATTTTAAAAGACTAAGTAATCATTTTAAATTATTTTCTATGCGCGAAATTCATTTTCATGATTATTAGCTATTTTTACAAATTATTTTAATTAATTTAATAGGGTATTTAACGATTAGTCTAATTTCATTTCAATTCTAGCCTAAACCAAAGCAGCCCCAAAACCCAATTAATTTATCCCAATACCCAGGCTCAATCCACTAACCCGATCCAGACCTGATTTAATCTCGGCCGTTGAACAATTTTGATCAACGGCTCATATTCACTCTTTCCTTAATTAACCTAAAAGACCTACCCCCCCCCCCCTGAACCCTCATTTATCTCATTTCTCTCATCACCTTCCACCGTTACATCCTCTCATCTCTCTCAAGCTCCCTCTTCTAAACCCTACTCTCCTCTAGCTGGTCGTTGGCTTGCCGATAACAATCGAGGTTCCACCACCACCCCTAGCCTCGATGGTTCCCTCACATGCCGGATTTTTGCTAACCTGAGGTCCTCAAGGGAACAGCGGTTGTTCAGCTCACACCTATGGTCTTTTCATGTCGTTCTCAGGCTATCATTGGCCGTCCGAGTAAGACCTTTCTATTTCCCGGCTAGATCCATGGCTTCTAAGCCGGAATCTCTCTATTCCTAGGTTATCTCTCTATGAAACCCTAACTCATCTCTTGAATCTTCAGATCTACAATAGATCTGAGTATATTTTGAGTTATCTTTACTGTTTTCCCTAAGAATCTTCCCGATTTTTAAAATGTTTCTTCATCTTCAAAACTATGGTTTCTTAACCCTTTTTCAAAAATGAGTTTTTGCTCTGATTTTCAATATCATTCTATGACTCTTACTATGTTTAAACAGTTATTTAAGTTTTTCCCTTTTTATCTGATTCATTATGTTGACAACCCTAAGTCTTTTGGTCTTAAACTTGGGTTTTGGGTCTGTCTTTGATAATTTGTTCGTTTAATCTGTATGTGTGCTTGTTTCTCATGAACGTTTTGTGCTTTTGTGATTTTTACCCTATTTGGCTTATTAGGGTTTCTGATTCTTTCTTCTTTTTGCATATGCTGTGTTTATCTCGCTTATTCTCAGAAATTTGTGTTAATCCCCCTAATCAGTACTATGTTCTAGTTTGAATCCCTGATTTTGTGTGATTTTTACTTTACCATGCTTATTAGGGTTTCTGATTTCTTGCTTCTCCCTACCTATATTTTCCGTTCATTTATGGTACTTTCCTTTAGTTAATATGGCCTTCTATTGGAATCCCTGATTCCCTGTGATTGATATCCTTTATTCTCTATCGATTTCTGAACTATAAGTTATTTTCTTCCCTTATTATGTGATTGACTACACTGTCAATCGATTCTTACAAGTATTTCCTTAATTAGAATATTATGTACCTAGCCTAATTACATGTTCTATACTTATTGTGTTGAAATATTTTCTTATGTGTTATATTCCAGTCTTATGTGATCTCCTTCCTTATTTGTCTTTACCGTTTGAAGTTAACTTCCTTAATTGAGCAGTACTTATATTGTTTTTATACTGATTGATTCCGAGTCCCCATAATTACTGCTTGACATTGATTCTTACCTTATTATTCTACCTAGTTTCAACCTATATATACATGCTCTCTCATTAACACCAACACACGAACACATTGGTTCAAAAACTATCTCTCACACTCAAAGCTTTTTGCTTTCTTTCTTTGCTACTTGCTACTATTCTTAATTAGCCGGCTGTAAGCCAAGGCTAATTATTGTGCTCTCCTATTCTTCACTTTGTGTTTACTATCTTCTTTACTGGTATGTTCTGATTTCAATTCAAGTCTCAAAAATAATATGTTTCTTTTGCTACTTCAGTTCATCATGTTTCTAATCTGCTTCTACCTATGGTTTTGTTGTTCGACATGTAATTGGCCTCTATGCTTCATCTAAGTGTGCTAGTTATGTCTTACCTCTTTAGGGTCAACATGCTCTTATGAATCAGTAACCTGACTTTACCCTATTTTTTAATGCTTGTATACTATTGCCTGGTTCTAGTATGCACCTATTGATTTGTTATCCTAAGTTGTCTTAATGCTCAATCATGTTTAGTATGAAATCCTATACTCTACTGAATCCCCTAAGTATTTCAGATTCTGTAACTATATCTAATTGGTACTCCTGAATCTATGTGTTACTATCTGCACCAAGTGCAAAGGACTTCTGCCTGTTATGTGTTCACCATACATGCTCTATTTGTCCCCAATCCCCAATTAACCCTGTGTGAAGGTTTGTTCTTTGAATGTTGCTGAACTTGTTTGACTGACCTGCTGTTTGTTTAATTACTCAACTGTTTTCAAAAGTTGTTTTACTAAACAACTCTCTTATTTACAAAACTATTTCAACTAAGTCTCTTTTCACACTGCTTTCATACTAAAACCTTTTCAAAACTATGTCAAGCACTCTCACTCTACTCTTAGGTCCTTAAGTTCTGCCTCTCCAATGTGTGATTGCTTAGGGATCCCTATGAGATCCCTATGAACTCTGATGCTTTGGAGCTGGCACTTCCACACCACACTTACTCAGTTATGGTGGTGAAATCTGGGTGTGAGCCCTGCCCGGGATCCCTTGAGGTCCTTAGGGGACTCTGACACACCTAGATATGAGTAAGGCTATGAAACATTTGGGCATTTGAGGTTCTGGAAATTTGGGCCTGTTTTCAAGCTCCCTATAGTGTAACTTCTTATTTTTCTTTATGTAATTCATTCAATATTGGTTTGTAATAATATAATAAATGAATATTGGGGTTGGCTAGTGAAAAGGGGAGGGTAGCTATATATGTTATCAATATCAATGGGTAGAAACCATGCCTTAGGTTTACATTTCCTATATGTGCATTAGAATCCATGTTTAGGACCAATACATTCTAAGCATGTCATGCATTAGATATCATGTTTTAGGTTTACTGCTTCAGCATCTCATTTGACCCTATTTATCACTTAGAAATCCTGCTTCTAGGCTAAATAATAGCATCAACATAAAAAATGTTGCTCCTGCACATCCTGAAATTGTTGTAACTTCCTGTGCATTTAGAAATCATGCTTTAGGAATTCTTCAACCATTCTGCATCTCTATGTGCATAGTAGATACCATGCTTTAGGATCTCGCCCAGTCATACCTAGTTAAACTACTGATGCATGAAAAAGGACATAAGACAATCTCACATTTGATCATCCTGTTTTAAATAAACTAGTAACAATCCCTGTATTTTGCAACACTTAGAACAACATGCTTTAGGTATAACAACTTCTAAACAATTTTTAACAATTCTGGTAACTATTGTGCATTACCCCCCACGCATAGACAAGACTTAGGTAATCAACCTTTATAAAACTGGAGAAATGTTTCTTTTGTGTTTACTGCTTAATGGTTAACGTGCTTAAAATCAGTAGGCAAACTGATTAGGGCACCTGCTTCTGGGTTTATAAAATCAAGCAGCATATTTCTGTGCATTGACATTCACTTAGATATCCTGTCTTAGGATCCTGTCTAATAATACTGCCTCTCGTTTGTGTTTGAGACGTGCTGATTATGTGCATTACTTGTGGAGGTAAATCTGGGCCTCATAACTGCTTTCCTTCATTTATCTTATTAGTCCTATTTGTTCTTGCTTGTCGCTTAAAATTTATCCTTTTAAAACCCTAGGGGTCTGTCTAGAACTACCTACACTTAGAGGTCCTAAATTCCTCCAGGACCATTAATAAGGAACGGGTAACAGCACGCATAGAGGTCGTTAAACAACACTCACTTAAATAACCGCTAAGGGGTGGGAAAGGGTAGATATGAATATTATGACCGGTGCGCTAATGCCACGTGTAATCCCTTTCTGAGGAGTGATTACCGTGCATTGTACTGATGTGATCCTATAGGATAAACAACCTAGGACTCCCCTATCCCTTACACATTGTGCTTAGACTGTAAATCTTTCAAAACCTTATATATGTTCTTAGACTTTAAATCTTCTAAAACTTTACTTCACATATGTGCTTAGACTGCGAATCTTTTAAAACCTTTATTTGTTTAAGCTTATTTGCTACTTGTTTAAATTCACAAAGCTTGTTTGCCGAGAACCACAGTTGTGGACTTTGAGGGGTACCTAACACCTTCACCTTGAAGTAATTTCAAGCCTTTACCCAATCTCTGGTTATTCAAATCTGTGATATAATGACCCTTAGTAGGTGCCCTAATGCATCTTAAGTCGTTAGGTGGCGACTCATCAATTCCTTACATACCCCTTTTCCCAAAAGGAAACGAGTTGTCCCAATAATGTCAAAAACCCTGATTGATCCGAAAGGAGAGGGAAAAAGGGGGCGCGACATGGACCCTCAATGGCGATTGCATACTACAAAAACTATGCTTCCCCCAGAAAGCCCTATGCGATCACATCCACACATACGCGACCGCATAGAAGGATATCAGAACTGAACACCAGAAAAATTCCTACAATTCTCCCAAGTTCGAAGTGGTGCGTTAACCTCTCGAAACTCACCTGAGGCCCTCGGGACCTCAACCAAATGTACCAACACATCCCATAACCTTATTCAAACTTAGTCGAGCCTTCGGAACACCCAAAAAAATGCCAAAACACCAAAATCACATCGGATTCAAGTCTATGAACTTTGAGATTTCTAAATTTCGCCCATGATGTTGAAACCACCCAAATCACGTCCAATTGACCTGAAAATTTGCACACATATCCAAAATGACACTACGAGCCTTCTTCCACTTCTGCAATTTCATTCCGACCCCGATAGCCTACTTTCCGATGCCGACCAGAAATCACCAAAAACTCAATTTCGCAAATTCAAGCTTAATTCTACTCCGGACATCAAAATCACATTCCGAACGCACTCCTAAGTCCCAAATCATGTAACGAAGTTATCCGAGCTATAAAATCCACATTCCAAGGTTGTTTACCCATAATTCAAATCCCACTTGACTTTTCCAACTATAAAGCCAATCCAAGAGACTAAGTGTCTCATTTCTCACTACGACCACTCCGAACCCGAACCAACCGGACCAGCACATCATAATTAAGTTAATTAACACATGAAAAAGCTGAAACAAGGAAACAGGTCTAATCTCACGGAATGATCGACCGGGTCGTTACATTCTCCCCCACTTAAATATACGTTCGTCCTCGAACGTGCCTAAGGTTGTTCCAAACACCACCAAAATGGTCGTGTAACCTACCATGCATATACTCGGAGGTGATCCCACATCACCCTATCCTATATAGGTTCAATAGCACAACACAGTCGAAATTTTGAAATCCAACCTGACCCATAAACCTTAGAACCAAATTTCCACTTCTGAAATAATTTACGAGATCAAAATTCCATAACTATAAACTGAATAAGTCTGAACACGCTGTGTCAAGCCATATCCGTAACCCATATGTAATCACATAATATACCGCATGACTCAAACACTCATAGCGATAACTCTTAATCACAATAGCTTCTCAAAACAACCTAATACCGGTACATAACCTCTTATCAAGAAATGCCTCGCTCTAACACTTTCATATACTGCCGATGATGAAAGAAACACGTAGAAACTAGCAACCATGTTGTAGATTTCTAAGCAGACTCCCGATATTTATCCTTCTAACTATGTTGTAGTCAATTCTGACAGTATTTATTCTAGGTCTAGTGACCTCTTCTCATCCAACACGACAACTCTGATGACATGACACATCAATACAATTCAAATACATAATCTGTGCAACTCGTGCACTCAATAGCAGCATCCCAATGTAATCAAATTATATAAAATATTCACACGAGAGGACCATCCCTGCCAACTCAACAAGTATCATCACAACACCACGCCAAGAGCCTGGTACACATCGTAAAAACCAAAACACACGAATCTGACACCGAGGATCATACCTTCACATAACTCCGCTACAATGAGTGATTCCATCCAAACGCCGGTCCACATGAAATACTTCAATCCACCTTGCTCAAAATCAATAACCACGCAAAATTCGACATCCCGTACTAAAAGTGCATTGCCATAACCACCGGGGAATCGGACGATACCATGCCACACAAATCAGAAAGAACATAACTAATATGTGTCAATCCCGCAATACCCAATTACTTATCTTACTAAACTCTCGCTATAAAGCCCAAATAAATCCGCATCATATGTGCATATAACCAACAATCACCACTCCTCGCAACACCAAAGGGTAACTCACAGTTCACTCCAGAATATGTATAAACTCAATGACAATTGAATGGTGCATCCCTCAACCATTGTCATTTGGAGTCAATAATTTCCGACCAGGTGCAGAACACATACCCAAACTGGCCTACCAATAACCCTAAATCAACTCTGGTCACCCACAACAGATAGATAACTCTCCAAAAGTTCACAATGACTGAATCATGGCATATACTATCATCTAACTAGCTTTGCTCGCATCCTCATAGTCCACAACCACAAAATAATTTGCTTATGAGAACTCCCAGTCTCGAAGTCCATGAAGCGCACCGATTGCCATATATGATCCCAACTTCACCACTCGAACATATAACATGTCTCTAATACTCAATCATTCCACGAGGGATACCCCCATAATTCCTCTGTGTTACCAAGCAACCTTGAATATCAGCAGTCGATCCAACAAGAGAGTGTCGCAATACCGATGAAGAACCCTTAACTCCACACATTGACCTTTCTGAAATGTATACCCTTATCAAGACACCCAATTGGTGATATCATCTACCTAGTTATCTGAAATTGCCAATGATGCCTGAGAAATTTGACCTTCCTTCAAGAACTGAACCGAGATCTCACATATGAAAATCTCAACTCTACACAACATACCGCATACGCCACACCATCCTATGATAAATATGAGAACTTCATGATCCCTTCCGAGCCATAAACAACTACGCACCCAACTAGCCAAGAACTTTACATTTAATCCCATCTAGAAGCAAAGTCGCTATACATCACATGCTCCTCACGCCAGTAGAGAATATACATCTCTAACCGTGGTAAAAATCATCAAGAACTCTCCGAATCCCATTTGTACAACACCAAACTGTCAGGGATGAATCCTTCTAACTCAACTAAGCTACGCAGGTCACTAAAACCCAAGAGCATTACTAAGAAATACCTGTAAAAACTCATTGCCCCATAAACACCCAAAGAACTAATCATATCCCTTACCATGCCGATCTGACCTACTACAAAGATGTCCTATTTATCCAAGTTCCTTCTGACTTACCTTTGAATTGATGCTTCTCCTTGCTAAAATACCGCAACTCTCAACCTAGACTCACCACACGAGAACCAAGCATAAGACCATATAGTCTAAAGCTCATAAGCGTCTGAATACTCTCTCCAATATCCTCAGAAGAACCACATTCAAAATACTTATCCTGAAGAGACTTCCTGTGAATCTAAATCCATTACCTTCACTTTCCTGATACTGATATGTATAATCCATGATAACGTAGAAATTCCACAAGTCTTGACACCCTCTAACGCAAACCTCAGTTCTAGCCAAATACACACCTTGAAGATCCTCAATTGTTACATATAACCTTGAATCCATGAGAACCATTCTCGAGAGTCATCCACTCTACGCAAATCTGAATTACACTGATCAAACAGACCGAACGAACTAACGCCATTTGCACACCAACATACTAGGAAGTAACCCACACTTCGAAGCAACCAAGCGAATTCCTACTCCACACACACTACATCATTTACCATTACAACTCAATTATTCAACAAAACCCTTCTACCCATAGAGTACATTACAACTTGTATCCAAAATTTCCATTACTCTAGTCATCCCCGATCTCAACCCCTGTAAACCATAATTGATTCGCCGGTATACCTCAACTAAAACTGATATGACACTTAGCCGCGCAATTAACTTATCAACAGCAGACTCCCCCACTTGGCCCAAAGCCATAGATCAAGGCAACCAATAACTCACAATGCACATACGCTAACACCTCCATAATATCGCAGTGAGATTCAACTAAATCCTTCCTAAGCTCATTTAACACCAACTATCTAATGTCTCAAATCATCTGCAAACCTCGCATTCACCATTATAATAAACGTGCCAACTCCCACAAGTGATCTAAACTCAAATTGCAACATATATCAATTACTGGTAAAAGAGAACTTGCTACAAAACAACATAAGGATCACACAACCTCAGGACACCCCGCGGAAAATAGCCCTGCCTGCTTAGCCTCAAACTGATCTCTCTCTATACCCTTCGGAAACTCATAACTATTATGCAATCACTTTATCCTTCTGTATCTAAACACAACCAACGCGTACCCTCGAGGTTAAAGAAATATTGAGCTGTGGTCAAAGAAATCTTGAGATTCTAGAAGCTCTCTCCACGCTCGTATGACCACCTGAATACCCTCACTAGACACCACGTGCCCCAAGAATGCTACTGAACTGAGCCAAAAATTCACACTTGGAAAACTTTTCATAAAGCCTCTCCTCCATCAATCTCTATAATACCCTCCTCAAATGTTGAGTATGCTCCTCCTTGCTACGTGAGTACGCTAGGATGCTATCATTTAATACAATAATGAATGAGTATAAATATAGTTGGAATACACTGTTAATCAAATATATGAACGCTATTGGGGCATTGGACTGACCAAAAGACATCACCAAGAACTCATAACACAACAGAAAGATCCGCTTCACTCCACAACTACACAACATGAGAGGCCTTCCAATACGCTCACAACTCGAAGCCATATGCCAACTCGGGATAGAAATCAAACACTCAATAGTTCTTGCCACATTTCCAGCCAATATTGTTGTCACAATCAAACAATTTGAACACACCTCACCATCGAATCACACTTTCCACATAGTCATCCAGTCACAAAACCCCACCGTTAAGGACACAAGCGGACATATAAGTCCCAAATGCATAACTCACACAATTGAAATCTCAGCACTCAAGCCACAGAACGAACCCGACCTCATGTCCCCAAGACTGTCCCATTATCAACATGCTAAAATCACATCTCGCATCTCACCAAGGAAATCACAAGTCGTCGATGCACAACTGATACCCAGCGCTCATATACACATTCGAAAACATGAAAGGAATTCAAAGGGTTACGCTTTTGGCTGAATAATTGGATTCGCACGACAAGAATTCAAGAATGTGAGATTTTCCTAAGGGTTCTACAGCCTCTCAAAGATAAGTACAGACGTCTCCGTACCGATCCGCAAGACTCTACTAAACCTGCTCATGGCGGTAAATCCTATGTAACCTAGTGCTCTCATACCAACTTGTCACGACCCTAAATCTAAAATAGTTGTGATGGCGCCTATCGTGGAACTAGGCCAGCCAAATTAACGCTCAAACGTAAAGAATCTTTCATTTATATCATTTCTAAACTGACAATGCATAAAATTTTTATTTAATCATTTTTTTAAAAACAGATATAACTACGCCGAATGTTAAATACAACCCCAAGATCCCGGAGTCACTTCTCATGAGCATCTACAGAAAATATACAACTCTGGAAAATAAACTCTATAATAGTAAGCAGGAGAGAGAAGGGTTGCGGACGCATGCACCTACCTCGCAAAATCTCTGAGAAGTCTCTGGAACAGATACACAGCTCACTCTGCCCTAGCACCTGGATCTGCACACAAGATGCAGGGAGTAATGTGAGTACGCCAACTCAGTAGTAATGAAAATAAATCAGGTCTGAGTAGTAAGAAACACATAAAGTCAAATCATCATTTCACAATAAGCAATCTTTCTTTCCAACAGTGTATATGTTAAATCATCAAGCTTAAAAAGCCAATTTCAGTAAAAATCCTTTGAAAAGTGTAATTCCCAACAACTTCAGAAAAATGTCCAAGAAGTTTAGTGTAAAAATGAAATGAATCATAGATCGCTTGTTGGTCATAACATCACTCAGAATCAGTCACTCAGCATACCTCACAATCACTCTTATCAGCCTCTCGGGCAACCTCACAGTCACTCATGCCTCTCAATCACTCGTCACTCGGCACTCGCACTCAGTAGGTACCTGCGCTCACTGGGGGTGTACAGACTCCGGAGGGGCTCCTACAACCCAAACGCTAATATCAATCCATCTCGTGGCATAATCACTCTGGCACTTGGCCTATCAATAGTATGTTGCGGCGTGCAGCCCAATCCCATATCATATCCTCACAAATCAAGCCCTCGGCCTCACTCTGTTATCATAAACAGTGTAACATGCTGCGACGTGCAACCCGATCCCATAATATCTCACAACATAGGCCCTCGGCCTCACTCAATCATAAACTCTCAAAAAGCCACTCGGGCTATCAGCAAAACGGGGTACTCGACCCAAAAAGATCATTTTATGTCTCAAAACCAAAAAGATCATTTTATGTCTCAAAATAGTGTAAATAAGGCTGAGTTTCGAAATCAGTTAAACATAATACGACTGAGTGTAAATCATGAATCAACACAATGAGGAATAGTAGTAAATATCCCCCAAGGGGTCCAAACAGGTCAGTGCAAGGCCCCAAACATGGAATATAGCCCAAAATATGGTAATAATCTTAAAACATGAAATATCATATGATTTAAAATCAAATACGCAACTTAATAGTTGCCATGGGACGGACCAGGTCACGATCCCCCAACAGTGCGCGCCACACACTCGTCATCTAGCATGTGTGCCACTCCAAAATAGTGAGAAAATACTAAGTCCGGGGTTTCATACCCTCAGGACAAGATTTACAGTCATTACTTACCTTAAAACGGCCCGAGAACTACTCCGCGATGCTCTTGCCTCTCGAATCGGCTCCTAAATGCTCCAAATCTAACCAAAACCATATTAACGTGATCAATATATGCTAGGGAGACGAAACCCATTCGAAAATTATCAAAATTATGCACAAATTCCGAAATTGACCAAATCCGGCCCCCAGGCCCACGTCTCGGAATTCGATAAAAATTACGCAGAAAAAATTCTCATTCTCCCACGAGTCTATACATACCAAGAACATCAAAATCGGACCACAATTGCCCCTTCAATTCCTCAATTAAAGACTCTAATTTCCCATGCCCTAACTTCCCTAATTTTGCGTTTAAATCTCACTAATTTTGGGTTTAATTACTTAGAAATAAACATAGAACCGAGTTATGAAGTAAAAAATCTTACCTCCAAGTGTTTTCCCTTTGATTCCCTCTTTAATCTCTCTCAAAAGCTTCAATTCCGCCCAAAAATGGTGAAAAATGGCTAAGGGTCGCGGATATGGCCTTTTTAATAGACTGCCCAGGCACCCTTAATTTCCTCAGTGCGTTCGCGTTACCAGGTACGCGTTCGTGGAGCACATCCCAAACTTCCCCTACACGATCGCGTCCTGCCACCGCGCGTTCGCGCATCTTACCAATCAGCTCCACGCGCCCCCAGCCCTATGCGTTCGCAGGTCTCCCCCACGTGACCGCACTGCTCAACACTTCCTCACTTACGCGATCGCGGACCCTCAATGGCGATCTCATAGTACAAAAACTATGCTGCCCCCAATAAGCCCTATGCGATCGTATCCACACATACGCGACCGCATAAAAGGATATCAGAACTTAACACCAGAAAAATTCCTGCAATTCTCCAAGTCCGAATTGGTCCATTAACCTCCCGAAACTCACCCGAGGCCCTCGGGACCTCAACCAAATGTACCAACACATCCCATAACCTTATTCAAACTTAGTCGAGCCTTTGGAACACCCAAAACAATGCCAAAACACCAAAATCACATCGGATTCAAGCCTATAAACTTTGAGATTTCTAAATTTCGTCAATGATGCCGAAACCACCCAAAACACGTCCGATTGACCTGAAAATTTGCACACATATCCAAAATGACACAACGAGCCTTCTCCCACTTCCGGAAATCCATTCCGACCCTGATAGCCTACTTTCCACTGCCGACCGAAAATCGGCAAAAACTCAATTTCGCCAATTCAAGCCTAATTCTACTCCGGACATCAAAATCACATTCCGAACACACTCCTAAGTCCCAAATCACCTAACAAATCTATTCGAGCTATAAAATCAACATTTCGAGGTTGTTTACCCATAAGTCAACTCCCAGTTGACTTTTCCAACTATAAAGCCAATCCAAGAGACTAAGTGTATCATTTCTCACTACGACCACTACGAACCCGAACCAACCGGCCCAACACATCATAATTAAGTCAATTAACTCATGAAAAATATGAAACATGGAAAAAGGGGATAATCTCACGGAACGATCGACCGGGTCGTTACACTCACGAACCTTTCTATCATCATAACTCGTTTACTTGGACTGAGCTATGCAAAGCCTATCCTGGATCAACTTCACCTTCTCTAAAGCACCACGAACCAATATGTGCCCAATAACATAGCCTCACTGGGCTCAAATCAACCTACTAGAGAACAAGATCGCCTCCCATTTAATGCCTCAGACAGAGCTATCTAAATACTATACTGGTAGCTACTATTGTAGGAAAAATCAGTTAAAAGTAAAAATTGATCCCACTGGCCTATGAAGTTAATAATACATGCTCTAAACATATCCTCCATGATCTAAATGGTCTGCTCGGACTGTGTATTCATCTAAGGGTGAAATGCAGCACTCAACTCAGCATGGGTGCCCAACTCATTGTGAATAGCTCTTCGATTTTGCGATGTCAACTGAGTTGCTGCATTCCTAGATGATCGAAACAGGTACACCATGCAAGCGAATAACTCGTTGACGTAGATTTGGTCCAGCTCCTCACAAGTATAAGAAGTCATAATCGGAATGAAATGTGTTGATTTGGTCAACCGGTCAACAATGACCTTAATTTCATCAAACTTCCTCAAAGTCCGTGGCAATCCCACCACAAAGTCCATGGTAATGCGCTCCCACTTCCACTCGGTGTATAAATCTTCCGAAGCAAACCACCCGTCTCTAATACTCATAATTGACTAGTAAATAGTTAAAAAACTGTGAGATATGACCAGCAATGTCCTTGTTCATCCTTTTCCACCAATATTGTTTCTTCAATTCATGATGCATCTTCGTAGCACCGAGATGAATAGAATACTACAAATTGTGAGTTTCCTCAAGAATCAATTCTCTCAAGCCATCGGCATTAGAAACACAAATCTGACCCTAAAGTCGCAACACACCATCGACAATTGTCACCTTCGTACTACCACCTTGATGCACTATGTCCTTAAGGACAAGCAAATGGTATCATCATACTGCGAGCCTTGTTGCGCTCAAACAAGTACGACTACGAAACCACACGAGTAAGGACTCTACTAGGCTCAGAAAATATCTAATCTCACCAATATATTGTCCAATGCCTGAACATCCTTATCTAAAGGTCTCTCCATATCTAGAATAAAGGCCAAACTCCACATACTCTCCGCCTTTCTACTCAAGGCGTCTGTTTCCACATTAGCCTTCTTGGGGCCATACAAGATAGTGATATCGTAATCCTTTAAAAACTCCAACCAACTCCATTGTCTCAAATTCAGATCATTTTGCTTGAACTAATGTTGAAGACTCTAATGATCAGTTTAAACCACACAAGACATACCTTATAAATAATGTCTCCAAATCTTGAGCACGTACATGATAGCTCTTAGATCAAAATCATGAACCGGATACTTATTCTCATGGGGCTTCAACTGGCGCAACACATAGGCAATCACTCTACTATAGTGCATCTACACAAACCCAAAACCTACGCACAAATCATCACAATAGACTATACAACCCCGATCCTGAAGGCAATACAAAACTGTAGTTGTGTTTAAAGCAGTCTTGAACTTCTAAAATCTATCCTCACACTCTTCAGACCATCTGAACGGAGCTCCCTTCTAAGTCAATATGGTCAATGGAGCCGCACTACACGATAACCCCTCCACAAAGCGACAACATTACCAAGCTAAGCCCAAACAACTCCTAATCTCATTAGTGGTAGAAGGTCTGGGCAAACTCTAAACTTCCTCAATCTTCCTCGGATCCACCTTTATCCCATCATAAGACTCCATGTGGCGTAAGAATACCACCTAATCCAACCAAAACTCACACTTGCAGAACTTAGTATAGAACTTCCTCAAATATTGCTCATGCCCCAACCAGCTATAGGAATATACAAAGATATCATCGATGAACGCAATAAAAAAGAATATAAATAAGGTTGGAATGCACTATTCATCAAATGAACGAAAGTTGCTAGGGCATTAGTAAATCCAAAAGACATCACCAAAACTCATGAAGCCCATAACGATCCCTGAAAGTTATTTTTGGAACGTCTGAAGCCCAGTATTCAATTGTTGGTAACCCGATCTCAATTCAATCATCAAAAACATGCTAGCACCATGAGGATGATCAAACAGATTACAATTGCGAGGCAGTGGATACTTGTTTCTTATGGTAACCTTGTTAAACTTCCAATAATCAGTGCACATCCTCACAGAACTATCTTTCTTCTTCACAAATAACACTAGTGTCCCCCAACGTGAAACACTTGGCCTGATGGACCCCTTATCCAGTAAACATGGAACTTCTCTTTCAACTCAACTGGAGTCATGCGATACGATAGAATATATATGGGCTGAGCGACACCAAAATCAGTATCTCTATTAGGTGGCATGCTCGGTAGGTTTGCAAGGAGAACATTTGGAAACTCCCTCACCATTGGGACTGAATCAACAATAGTGTATTTAGCACTAACATCCCTCACAAAATCTAGATATTCCAAACACCCTTTCTCAACCATACGTTGAGCCTTATGAAAAGAAATCACTCTACTAGGAATTTGACCCAAAGAACCCCCTCCATTCCAACCTTGGAAACCCCGGCATAGCCAATGTCACGATCTTAGCATGATAATCAAGAACAACATTATATAGAGATAACCAATCCATAATAAAAATCACTTGAATGCCAACCACATTAAGAAATAAACGACCAACCCTAGTCTCAATACCCCCAATGGTAGCCACATAATACAGTATCACGACCCCAAATCCCACCAAAGTCGTGACGATTCCTAAGACTGCTCGCTAGGCAAGCCAATGTTCAATATACAGAAATAAACTCCAATAATAGTAAGAAAATAATCTGAAACGATGAATAAGATAAATAAAGGTAGCAGTCTAGCGATACATCTGAAATATCAACCCGTCACCTAGTATCAGCGACTACATAAACTCTATAGAATAATAATTACAATTGTCTGAAATAACAATACAATAATTTATGAAGTACATAAATAGTAATGACAAAGTAAGGAAAGGACTACAAGGCCTGTAGTGGAAAATAGCAGTGCTACCTCGAAATCCCCAACACAAAATCGGTGTAGCTCTCAACAATCACCTCTATTAGTAGTACCTTGCATAACAGGTTTCAAATAAAAAATCCACGAATTCACAGTCAAATCATCAATAAGAATACTCTCAACACTGCACGGGCACCTGGTATAATGCCCTTCACTCAGCACATACTAAGTGCCAACACCCATAGAGCCCAAGGTAACCTGGGTTATCATCTTACTCTGGAGGGCACGAATCCTAGCCCAAGAGCATGATCGGATTAAAATTCAATAATCATCATAACTCAGCCCAAATGCTTAGTGCACACGTCGCCTCAATATGAAGCCTGGCATATGCGTCACCTCAATATCAATATTAATACGGCTATATCGCCCCAACTCAGTCATTAATCTTCTCAAATCTTAATATGTCAATATATCACAGTACCACTAATCAACATATCTTAAAGGCTATACCAACATGCCACAAATCCATTCAAACTCGTAGTACTCAAATAAGGAATTCAACAACATGTGAGATAACACGTAAGAAGTATACGAGAATGATGATATGATACGTGGATATATTATCATGACTGAAGAATGTATGACTACAATCAAGGCAAAATAGTTCAACATAGAAAAATGGCCACATCATATCTCAAATAGATAAGCATATAGCCTAGACATGATTTCTATCCTGAATCACAGTTCAAGTAGTCATACAATTAAGGAAAACATGGTAACACGAAGGCATATTAGCAAATCAGGGCACATAATAGCCTAAGGTCTACGCAAATATACTCTTCACCACGTATGTGCATCTCCCCAACACATAGCAAGCATCAAATCTGTGGGGAAAATTACCCTCAAGCCAAGCCCAAGCAAGATGCTTATCTCAAATTGTGAGAATCAATACTCTAGAAAGCCCTTGACTTTCGAATCGTCCTCCAAACGAGTCGAATCTTGCCAAAACAACTCAATAACGTCAAACAATGATACAAGAATCGATTCCAAGAATTAAAGCTCCAATCATTAGCAAATAGCAAAATGTCAACCCGGGCCCGCACCTTGAAAGATAACAAAAGTCACAAATCTCTATTACCCATTCCAACATGAGTTCTGTCACGACCCAAAATCCCACTACATGCGTCGTGATGGCACTTAGTCTCTAAGACTAGGTAAGCCGATCTTAATTACAATTCAAGCCATTTTTTAATAGAATTTATTACAAGAAATAGAAATAGAAATAAGTGCCAAAATTAAAAGCGGAAATAATCAAACAACCTCCCAAGACTGGTAATACTGAGTCACGAATTCTAACTGAATACATGGAACAATCTCGAGAATCGAATATACAATACTGCTCGAATATGATATAACAGTACAATAAAAATGGATAGATTCCAAGGGACTGCGATGACCAAATATCTCTATCTTGAATCCTTGCAATCACACTCTAACTTTGTTCGAATCCGATATCTCCAATACATGGCTCTACACAAAAATATGCAGAAATGTAGTATGACAACACCACAGTAGGTACCCAGTAAGTAACAAGACTAACCTCGGTGGAGTAGTGACGAGGTACAGTTAAGACACTCACTAGTCTAATAACATGTGCAATATAGCATACGAAAATAATTGGAAACAAATAACAATGATGGCAACAACAATCAACCAATGATATAAACAGCAGGGCAACAAGAATACCATAAATATTGCTCAACAAATAATGAATATAAGTACAACCAATTAATCAAGTCATTCAAATATAAATCTTCCACCTATAAGTTTTTCAAATAATAAATCTTTACAATATAATTCTTTCCTATGAACTATTTCGAATATACATCCTTCAAATAACCATCTTTTCAAATATAATTCTTTCAAATAAAATATCCTTAAAATATAATTCTTCCAAATAAATATCTTTCGCATTTAATTCTTTCAAATAAATATCTTCCGAATATAATTCTTTCAAATAACATGTTCCGAATATAACTCTTTCAAATAATAGTCACCCTGTGACACATTTCATAATCATAAAATACGGGTCTTAGCCCAGCTTCATATTTCCACGGCACCTAGTGCCAATATTTCTATCACAACCGCACGAACAACACACGTGCTAATATCATCATCATTAACTCACGGCACCTCGTGCCCACATTTCATATCAGGACGGCACGGACAATTCACGTGCCAATAATAAGTTCATCTTTAATCTCCGGCACCTCGTGCCCATATCATAATCCTCCTGGCAATAATCCACAGGCTCATAGTTTCAACATATATCTTACTATTATCAAATTTACTGGATTTATAAAATAAATTACACAATATATAAAAAAATCACCAGGAAATCACAACATCACATAAAAATCACCAACACAATATCCTCAAATCACCACATATCATCCCTGACAATAGACACCCTTATCTCTCCTATAGCCACCTTTGTCACTCCTATAATAGCACCCTTGTCGCTCCTATATTAGCCTCCCTTATTGCTCCGTTTAATAGCCACCCTTATCGTTCCGCCTAGAAAATACCCAACACATAACAACAGTGAAATGTCACCCTTATACCCACATAATATCAACAATGGAGTGCCACCCTTATCTGCCGCATAACAGTAACCCAAATCACACAACAGTTTACACGGATATTACTACGACAACATAAAATAACAATTCATATTATAAATTACCCATAGGCCACAACCAATTCCAAAGATACAACAAAATCAATTAAGTCTACAGAAAATAGCCCTAGGCTCCAGACAAGTACATAAAACCTCGATAACAACAACAAAGATGGAAAATTAAGTCAGAGTAATACGACACCTTCTTTAATCTAAATTTTTTATAAATATATTAATACTTCAATTTAAACTTGCTTAATTAATTATTTGTAGATAAAAATCCATAATATAATTATTTCCAAGGAATATCAAACAAACAAAACACACGGAATTCACATAAATATCCAAATAGAAATTTACACCAAATTATCATATAAATACAAACTCGACAAACAAAGAAAGAGGAATGTCAAATCAAGGATTTACAATGTCCCAACAATTTTTCATTTTAATACATAAGGGTGTCTATGAATTTTCACTGATATAATTTGCACATACAAACCAAGTACAAACCCGTGACCTCGCGTACATGGTTTTCATTCACACAATTTTCACATATGACTCAATGCTAAGGGTAATTCCCCCACTAAAGGTTAGGCAAGATACTTACCTATTTGAAGTTAGGCCGATATCCAAAATCGCATTCTTGCTTGAATCGATCTCTGGATAGCTCCAATCTATCCAAATTAATTGTATAACTTCATTAAAATTCATCGGAAATAATTCCGGATAATATAACGTCGACTTAAAATTATTATTCTAAAAAGTCAACCAAAAGCCAATGAGTGACCCGCCTCTTGGAACACGACATAATTTTCACAAAATCCTAACACCCATTCCGATATGAGTTCAACCATACCAATTTTATCACATTCTAATAACAACTCGACCTCCAAATCTTAAATTTTCATTTTATTTTTTTGGAAGGTTTTGTAAAAATATTGATTTCTTCCATTTAAATACGAATTAAACGATGAAAATAACCATGGATTTATGAAATATAAACACTTTCTGATAGGACACTTACTTGAGTTTAAATCGTGAAGAAATTACCATCGCATCTTTGTAATGGCACTTAGTCTCTACGACTAGGAAAGCCGATCATTATTACAATTCAAGCCTTTTTTTTGGAATAGACTTTATTACAAGAAATAGAAATAGAAATAAGTGCCAAAATTAACAGCGGAAATAATCAAACAACCTCCCAAGACTGATAATACTGAGTCACGAACTCTAACTGAATACATGGAACGATCTCGAGAATCGAATATACAATACTGTTCGAATGTGAAATAACAGTACAATAAAAATGGAAAGGTTCAAAAGGACTGCGACGACCAAACAACTATACCTTAAATCCTTGCGATCACACTCTAACTCTATTTGAATCTGATATATCCAATACCTGGATCTGCACAAAAATATGCAGAAGTGTAGTATGAGCACACCACAGTCGATACCCAGTAAGTATCAAGACTAACCTTGGTGGAGTAGTGACGAAGTATAGTCATGACATTCACTAGTCTAATAACCTGTTCAGTATAGCATACGAAAATAATAGGAAAGAAATAACAATGATGGTAACAGTAATCAACCATTGTTATAAACAGCAGGGCAACAAGAATACCATAAATATTTCTCAACAAATAATGAATATAAGTACAACCAATTAATCAAGTCTTTTAACCGCCTATAAGTTTTTCAAATAATAAATCTTTAGAATATAATCCTTTCCCATGAATACATTTCGAATATACTTCCTTCAAATAAAAATCTTTCAAATATAGTTCTTTCGATAAAATATCTTTCAGATATAATTCTTCCAAATAAATATCTTTCAAATTTAATTCCTTCAAATAAATATCTTCCGAATATAATTCTTTCAAATAATATGTTTCAAATATAACTCTTTCAAATAATAGTCACCCTGTGACACATTTCATAATCATAAAATACGGGTCTTAGCCCATATTCATATTTCACGGCACCTAAGTCAAATATTTATATCACAACCGCACGGACAACTCACGTGCAAGTATCATCATCATTAACTCATGGCACCTCGTGCCCACATTTCATATCACGACTGCATGGACAATTCGTGTGCCAATAATAAATTCATCTTTAATCTCTAACACCCCGTGCCCATATCATAATCCGCCCGGCAATATCCACTAGCTCATAGTTTCAATATATATCTGACTATTATCAACTTTACTGGATTTATAAAATAAATGGCACAATATATAAAAGAAATCACCAGGAAATCATAACATTACATAAAAATCACCAACACAATATCCCCACATCACCACATATCATCCCTGACAATAGCCACCATTATCTCTCTTATATCCACCCTTATCACTCCTATTAATAGCCACCCTTATCGCTCATATATTAGCCTCCCTTATCGCTCCGCTTAATAGACACACTTATTGCTCCGCCCATACAATACCCCAACACATAACAACAGTGAAATGCCACCCTTATACCCACATAATATCAACAGTGGAGTTCCACCCTTACTCGACGCATAACAGTAACCCAAATCACACAGCAGTTTACAGGGATATTACTACGACAACACAAAACAACAATTCATATTATAAATTGCCCATAGGCCACAACCAATTCCAAAGATACGACAAAATCAATTAATTCTACAGCAAATATCCCAAGGCTCCACATAAAGTACTCAACCTATAGCACGTGCGACAGCTCCCATTGCAGAACCTCAGATCAAGCATGAGGAGGAGATCCATGTTCAAATCACACAAGTCTAACCCGCTTAGGTCTCGGAGGGATTCATTTATGCCCATGTACTTCAGGACGCTCTAGTCTGCTTAGTGGGCCTTATGGAAAGTATGGCCCAGGTTGGAGTATTTCCTATGGAATTAGTTGTCTCTCAGGTTGGGAGGAGGAGCTTTGACTCCCTCCACTCACACTCTGGATAATATGACTCCCTTGTACAAGATTTCAACGGTCCTATCAGCTGGAGTAGTTTAGTTCGTTGTTGCTACACAGACGGGGGAGTGGCCCATGATGTCTTCTTAGGGTTGATGAGGTTGGATAAGTTCACCTAGATCTTTCCTATTAATTTTGGTGGTACACCTTCAGAGGACCACGGGATTATTGGATTGTTTCCACGGGGTGTTGCGCAACATGGGTATTGTGAAGTCCAACGGAGTCGATGTTGCGGCGTTTTAGATGACCGGTTCTACCAAAGGTGGTGGCAGGATTATGAGCGAAGCAGACAAGCAGGTTCACCGCCACTCACTAGGGATCAGTTTTCCTAACTATTTTAGGAGATGTTCATTCCTTTTTACTGTAAGAGAGGAGTACCGCAGGCAGTTCGAGCACCTTCAGCAGGGTAGCATGATTGTTACCCAGTACGATACCAGATTTGTGGACCTAGTCCGCCATGCAACTATCTTAATTCCTATTGATAGAGATAGGGTTAGGAGGTTATTGATAGACTTACTTTTAGTATCATGCTTCGGATGGCCAAGGACACGAGGGATGATATTTCTTTCAAGAGGGCCGTAGAGATTTCTAGACGGATCGAGATGATTCGTGGTCAGAGTAGGGAGGCGGTATTTGAGAAGAGGCCTTGTAATTTTAGTGGTCTTAGTGGTGCCCTGTCCGGAGGTAGAGGTTAAATTGGTAGAGGTCGTCCTCACAGGCCGAGTCAGTCAGCACTTCAGGTAGCTCACAGTGCCTCGGCAAATTGTGGTTCTTATGAGTCTTTTCCTAAGCAGTTATCCTGTAGTGCACCTTCAGCTCCCATCAGTGCACCACCGATTCAGAGCTATCACAATGGTTATCCAGGCCGTCAGGGTCAGTCTCAACTTCAGCAGCCACAGTAGTCAAGAGAGTGCTTTGAGTGTGGATGTACATGTCATATCAGGAGGTATTGTCCCAGACTTTAGAGTTGTTTGCCTTAGTAGGGTTCTCTTGCCATAATTCCAGCACCGATTGCTCCACCGGCTGCTCAGCTAGTTAAAGGCGTTGGTCAGGCAGTTAGTGGTGGTGGTCAGAACGTTAGAGGTGGAGGCCAGCCAGTTAGAGGCCATCCGAGAGGCAAATGTTAGAATGGTGGGGCCCAGCCCCATTTCTATGCATTTCCAACTAGACCTGAGGCAGAGTCATCAATCTCCGTCATCACAAGTTGTTCCAATTTTCCATAGAGATGCCTTAGTTTTATTTGATATGGGTTCTACTTATTCGTAGTTTAATCTTATTTTTCTTCATACCTAGTCATGATTGTTTGAATGCTCCTGTCTATTTTTCCACTCCTATCGGAGATTCCATTGTGGTTGATCGTGTTTATCGCTCGTGTGTGGTTTATATCGGGAGCTTTGAGACTAGGGTAGACCTTCTACTTCATGATAAGGGGACTTTAATGTTATCTTGTGCATCGATTGGCTGTCACCTTATCATGCCATTTTGGATTGTCACATTGTGACATTATCCATGATTGGGTTGCCTCGATTAGAGTGGCAAAGGACCCATGGCCATTCTACTAGCAGGGTTATATCATATGACGGCTCGACGTATGGTCTAGAAGGGATGTCTAGAATATTTGGCATATATTCATCCTAGGGCGGAGGTTCATTCCATTGATTCAATACCAGTTGTGCGCGAGTTTCCATAGGTGTTTCCTATAGATTTTCCAGATGCCACTCGATCGAGATATCTACTTCTGTATTGAGATGGCTCGGGGCACTCAGCCCATTTCCATTCCACCATAGTATATGGCCCCAGTTTCTTTGTAGGAATTGAAGGAACAATTGCAGAATTTGCTTGATAAGGGATTCATTAGACCTAGTGTCTCGTCTTGGGCTGCACTGCTATTTTTTGTTAAGAAGAAGGATGGAAGAATGAGGATGTGTATAGATTATCGGCAGTTGAACTAAGTTACTATCAAGAAAAAGTATCCTTTGACGAGGATTGATGACTTATTAGATCAGCTTTAGGGTGCCAGGTGTTTTCCAATATTGACTTGAGATCTAACTGCCATCAGTTAAAGATTCCTCCATTGAATGTACCTAAGATAGATTTTCGGGCTTGGTATGGTCACTATGGGTTCTTAGTGATGTCATTTGGTTTAACTAATTCCCCATCAGTATTTATGGATTTGATGAACAGGGTGTTCAAGCACTATTTGGATTATTTTGTGATCATCTTCATTGATGATATTTTGGTGTACTCCTGTACTCGAGAGGAGCATGAGCATCATATAGGATCGTACTTTAGAATTTGAGGGATAGTCAGTTAAATGATAAGTTTTCAAAGTGTGAGTTTAGGTTGGAATTGGTTGCCTTTTTGATCCATGTTGTATCTTCTGAAAGAATTAAAGTAGATCCTAAGAAGATTGAGGCAATTCAGAACTAGCCTAGACCTACTTCAGCTACAGAGATTCGGAGCTTCTTGGGTATGACGGGTTATTATCACTGGTTTGTGGAGGATTTTTAATCTATCTCTGCCACATTGAATAGGTTGACCCAAAAGGGCGCTCTTTTAAGATAGTCTAATGTGTGTAAGTTGATCTTTTGGAAGCTCAAGACTGCTTTGACTACAACCCTTGTGTTGGTGTTGCCTAAACGTTCGGGATCTTACATTGTTTATTGTGATGCATCGCGTATTGGTCTTGGTGCGGTATTGATGCGGGATAGTAAGGTTATTGCCTACACATCTCGACAGTTGAAGGTTCATTAGAAGAATAACCATGTTCATAATTTAGAGTTGGCAACCATTGTTCATCTGTTGATGATTTAGAGGCACTATCTGTATGTCGTTCATTGTGAGGTCTATATCGACTATCGGAGTCTCCAGCACCTATTCAAGCATAAAGACCTTAATTTGAAGTAGCGTAGATCGTTTGACATGTTGAAAGACTATCATATCAACATATATCATACCGGGAGGGCCAATTTAGTGGCTGATGCAATGAATAGGAAGACGGAGAGCATGACCAGTTTGGCATATTTACTGGTAGCAAAGAGGCCACTAGCCATGGATGTTAAGGCTTTAGCTAAGTGTTTTTGAAATTGGATGTTTCGGAGCCCAGTCGGATTCTTTCTTGTGTTGGGGAACAATATTCGTTGTTGGAGCATATGAAGTCTCGCCAGTTTGAGGATCCTCACTTGTTAGTGCTGAAGGATACGGTGCAACGGATTAGTGTTAATGAGGCTATGATTGGTGATGATGGTGTTGTGCATCTTCGGGGCTAGATTTGTGTTCCAAATGTTGATGGCTTGAGAGAGGTTATCTTTGAGGAGGCTCACAAGTCGTTCCATTCTATTTAACCAAGTGTTACAAAGATGTACCGTGACTTGAAACAACACTACTGGTGGTAGAGAATGAATAAAGACATTGTTGGTTATGTATCTCGATGTTTGAATTATCAATAGGTGAAGTATGAACATCATAAACCGGGTGGATTGACTTAGAGATTGGAGATACCAGAGAGGAAGTGGAGCATATCACTATGGATTTTGTGGTACGCTCGCCACAGACCTTGAGGAAATATGACGTAGTTTGGGTTATTGTGGACTGTTTGACTAAGTACGCACATTTTATGCCGGTGGAAACTTCCTATTTTTTGGAGAGTTTGGATCAGATTTACATTCACGATATTATCCGCCTGCACGGCATGCCCATTTCCATCATTTCTGATTGAGACACATAGTTCACATTGCATTTTTAAGGAGTCGTGCAGCGTGAATATGGTACACGGGTTGACCTGAGTATTGGTCTTCAGATGGATGAACGGTCCGAGCGTACCGCTCAAATCTTGGAGGACATGTTACGTGTTTATGTTATGGATTTCAAAGTTTCAATAGACTAGTTCTTACCTCTTGTAGACTTCTCCTATAACAATAGTTACTGCTCGAGTATTCAGATGGTGCCGTATGAGACCTTATATGAGAGGCGATGTCATTCACCGATTGGTTGGTTTGAGCCCGGCCAGGCTAGGTTATTGGGCATTGATTTGGTATGTGATGTTATGAAGAATACTAAGGTGATTCAGGAATGAATTCGTATAGCTCAGCCCAAACAGAAGAGTTATGCCGACCGGGAGGTTTGGGATGTAGCTTATATGATGTGTGAGAAGGTTCTTCTCCGAGTGTCACCTATCAGTGATGCAGTTTAGGAAGAAGGGAAAGTTGAGCCCGAGGTTTATTTGCCCATTTAGGATCTTAGAGAGAGAGAGAGAGTTTGGGAGGTTTCCTACATACTTGCATTGCCTCCTAGGCTATTAGGAGTACATCCAGTATTCCATGCTTCGGAAGTACCATGAGGACAGCTTGCATGTTTTGGACTTCAGCATGGTTTAGCTTGATGAGAATTTGGCCTACAAGAAGGAGACGGTGGCCATTCTAGCCCGGCATGTTCGAAAGTTGAGGTCCAAGAATTTTCCTTTTTTGAAAGTGCAATGGAGAGATCAGTCGATCGAGGCAGCTGCATGGGAGTCAAAGTCTGATATGCGGAGTAGATACCAACAACTTTTTACAAGTCCAGGTACTTTTCTATGTCTATTGGAGGATGAACATTTCTTTTAGAGGTTGATAATATGATGAACCGATAGATCGTTTTGAGCTAGCCCTAATTTTCATGATACAAGACCTCACGTAGCTTCATTTAAAGTTTCTTGGTTTGTGTGCGTGGTCTTTGTCGCTTTCAAAAAGCTCTTAGATGAAATTTTGAAGAAAATGTAATTGTTTGTTTTAAAAACAACTTGAATTGACTACGGTCAACATTTTTAGTATAAATACCCCGAATAGGTGTTTTGACTATTCCAATGGCCCTGTATTGTGAGTTTGGACTTGGGCATATGCCCGGAATTGAAATCGGAGGTCCCTAGGTTGATTTTACTTGTTTTGGCGAAAGTTAACAATTTGAATGTTTAGAAATTTCCTGGTTATTACCGTAGGTTGACTTCATGGTTATCGGGTTTGAATTTTTTTTTGGGACTTGCAATAGGTCGGTTTTTCTGTTTGAAACTTTTCTGCAAAATTTGGTGCAATTCGGAGTTTGTTTGATAAGATTAAAATGCTCAGTTGTGATTCTAGAGGTTCTTGAGTTTTTTTTTTTAATTTCATGTGTTTGATGTCCGATTCATGATTGTAGATGTTATTTTTTTGTTTTGATCACGCAAGCGAGTTTATATGATGTTATTATACTTGTAGGATTGTTTGGTTTGGAGCCCCGATGGCTGGAGTGAGTTTCAGATAGGCTTCAGATCATTTTGAACTTATAGATCAGTTGTTTCTAGTGTCTGGAGTATTGTGCTTCACGATCGTAAAGCTTTTCTTGTGATCGTGAAGGGAAACTTGGGTTGGGGGCTGGTTGTTCTTCATGAACGCAAGGGGAATACCCTTCGATACACGAAGAGTCGGTCGTGAACGCGAAGCTATTTGGGGCTTACCCTTCGCGAACGCAACAGGAATCCCACGAACGTGATACTTTGGGGAGACCTGAGGGAGGGCATGTTGTTCCTATCCATGAACGAGGACCTGGGTTTGCGAATGCAAAGTCAGGCAGGGAATTAAGCCTTTGCGAGTGCAAACAAGACCTCGTGAACGCGAAGTCCAATTGGCTAATGCATCGCCCGAACGCGTCAGGTGCTTCGCAAACGCGAAGAACACCTGACACCCAGATATTTAAAGTGCTGAAAGTCGGGATTTGACCATTTTCACCATTTTTGAAAGTTAGAGCTCGGCCAGCGGCAAATTTGGAAAGATTTTTCATCCCCACTTCATTGGTTAGTGATTTTAACAAGTTTTGATGTATTTCCATAATCACCCATTGATTTATAACCTTTATTCTATGAATTTCATGGTATAACTAAGGATTACGGGAAGAAATTAGGTATTTTGCAAAATTGAGATTTAGACATTAATGTAGGATTTCCAAATAAATCATACGAACGGGCTCGGAGGTGAATCAGTAATTAGGTTTTGTTGCGAATCTTGGGTTCTGACCAAGCGGGCCCGGGGTTGACTTATGTTGACTTTTTCCAATTTCATCAAAGATCGAATCTTTTTCACTAGTTGGTAGTTTCTAAAGCTTATTTTGAATTATTTGAAATATTTTTGGCTAGATTTGACCAGTTTGGAGGCTTATTCTAAAGGAAAGGTCGTGGTTGAGTGTTGATTTGGTTGCTGAAAGAGGTAAGTGTTATGTCTAACCTTGACTTAAGGGAATATATGTATTTCATCCAAATCAAACTCAAAATTACCAAATATATGTATTTCATCCAAATCAAACTCAAAATTACCAATTTTCACTCTGAAAAAATCATAGTAAAAACTCCCAAATTTCACCTTTAAATCATATAATCTAGGTGTTATGATCTATGTATAACGATATCTAACTTTAAAATCAAGTAAAGATCACCTACCCTTCAAATTATAATGAAAACTCCTCCAAAACCCCCATTTAGCCGAGCTCCACAACTCCAAAAAATAAAAAATAACCAAACCCTTGAAAAATATATTCTACCTAGCAGTTCCGCATTTGCAGACCAAAATACTGCTTCTACGGTGCCGCATATGTGGAATAACCATCGCAGATGCAGGAACCATTAACTCTCGACCATCCGCTTCTGCGGACCTCCCCTCGCCTCTACATATCCGCTTCTATGGAAGGACCTTCGCTTTTGCACAACCGTTTTTGTGCATCGTCGTATATGTAGACTCTGCCTCACCAGACCAACTTCGCATTTGCCTCCCCAGGTCCACTTTTGAGAACTCGCACCCGCAGCAAGAACCTCGCAAGAGTGATAACACCATAATAGGCCTGCCATACAACATGGAAATTATCTGAAATCCACCAAAGTCCCTTGGTACCCCATCCAAGCACACAACCAAACCTAAAATACAACACGAACCCATTCGAGGCCTCAAATCACACAAAATAACACCAAAACCACGAATCGCACCTCCATTCAAGCCTAATGAACTAATAAGCTTCCAACCTTCCAAAACTCATGCCAAACCACATCTAATCAACTCGGAATAGCCTCAAATTTGCGCATACGTCCCAAATGAAATAATGAACCTATTCCAAACCCTGGAACAACTATACAAAGATATCAACAAAGTCAACTCCCGGTCAAACCTATAAACCTTCCAAATCTTCATCTTTCAAACATTTAATAATTATAGTCAAAATTAATCTAGGAACCTCCAAATCTAAATCGGGGCATATGCCTAAGTCCAAATTTACTTTTCAAACCTAATGGAACCATCAAAATACCATTCTAGGTCGTCTTCAAAAAAGTCAAACTCCGGTCAACCCTCATAACTTAAGCTTCCAACCTTAGAACTAAGTGTCCCAGTTCAATCCAAAACTTCCTCAAAACCAAACTAATCGCCATCGCAAGTTACATAACAAAAAATACACATACGTAAGGCATAAAATGGTGGAAATGGGGCTAAAATACACAAAATAACCGGTCGGGTCGTTGAAGAAACATACCCGAGCCTCCTGGGACTCTGTCCAATCATAGTAACAAGTCCTAATAACTTACCCAAGCATATCCAGAAGCTCCAAAACTCTGCATTTAATATCAAAACCATGAATCGAGGATCAACATCTCTATTAAGTTCCAAACCTACTAACTTAAAACATGTTTGAACCATGCCTAAACATTTTGGAATCCGACCAAACTCCGCACATGAGTTTCAAATCACCAAATGAACATATTGGAAGTTTCGAAATCACAATCCCAGTCAGACATCATCAACGTCAACTCACGGTCAAACCTAAGAGCTCTCTAAACCTTCAAATTGCTAACTTTTTGTAAATAGATACAAAACATCCTAGGAACCTCCGAATCCAAATCTGGACATACGCATAAGTCCAAAATAACCATATGAATCTATTGGAACTATAAAATCACTAATCCAAGGTCGCCTACTCAATAGGTTAGCTTGGTCAACTCTTATAACTTAAGCTTCCAAGAATGAAACTACGTGTTTCAATCATTCTCAAACCTTCCCGAAATCAACCCAAGTGTTGCCTCAAATCATCAAACAACAAATACACATACATGGAATATAAAATAGGGGAATGGGGATGAAATACACAAAATGACTCGGCCGGGTAGTTACAATAAATATTGTCATATTTTAAGATATAATAATAAAGACAATTTATGTTTAGAACAAAATATCAATGTCGAATGGTTAAAAGTTCACATAAGGCGAGAAATCAGAAAAATTAGCAGCTTTACAGGATATTTTCTCTCTCTCTCTCTCCCTCTCTCATCGACCCGTGAAGCTTAACAGATATTTCTTCCGGCAAATCCCCCAGCACCGACTCCGGCGAGTTAAGAATACCAGGCAAGCCCCCTTCTCTCTCCTCTTTCTCTATCTCTCTATCCGCCTTTCTCTGTCTATCCTCTTTTTATTTTTACTCCCTTTTTTAACCCTAGCTGTATTTTTACTCCCTTTTTTAACCCCTGAATGTCATTAGCTCTTATGTGCCACAAGCAGGCTTGGAAGAGGAGGTTAAAAGGCACTTCTAGGAAGGGTTGGATGAGTTGATGCGTGGTACTTCGCCTATGGAGAAGTTGTTTATAGTAAGGGACTTCAATGGTCATACAGAGTCGTCTGTTGGGGGCTATGGCGAGGTGCACGGTGGCTTCGTCTTTGGGAATAAGAACGGATGAGGTACTGCACTGTTGGATTTCGCTATAGCTTTTGAATTTGTGATCGCGAACTCTAGTTTTCTGAAGAGGGAGGAAAATTTAATTACTATTCGGAGTATACTGGCTAAGAATCAGATTGAGTATCTCCTCCTCTGGAGGTGTGGTAGGGGTTGTGTAAATATTGCAAGGTGATCCCGAGGGAGAACCTCGTGACTCAACATGGGCTTCTGATGATAGGCGTCGGTATCTTGCTAAAGAGAAAGAAGAGGTGGGTACAGATAAGCCGAGTATTAGGTGGGTAGTTTTAACTAAGGATAATGTGCAGGAGTTTGAGTGGCGGCTGACGGCTATGGGAGCCTGGAAGAGTGGCAGGGATGCTAGCGCTATGTGGACGGCAATGACAGACTGTATTAGGGAGGCGACGAGAGAGGTGTTAGGGGTCTCGAAGCGTTACTCTGGCGGGAACCAAGGCAATTGGTGGTGGAATCATGTGGTCCAAGGTAAAGTGGATGCCAAGAAAGTGGCATACCTTAAGTTAGTGGAGAGCACCAATGAGAAGCAGAGGAGAGCGAACAAAGTAAGATACAAGGATGTTATGAAGGAGGCAAAATTAGCGGTCACGGAGGCTAAGGATGTTATAATAGCTTTAATCTATGAGGAACTGGGAGGCAAATGTGGGGTCAAGAAGTTATTTCGGCTGGCCAAAGTGAGGGAGAGGAAGGCTCATGACCTGGATCAAGTGAGGTGCATCAAAAATGAGGATGGTAGAGTATTGATGGAAGAGGACCAGATTAAGCAAAGATCAAAGACGCACTTCCATAGACTTCTGAGTGAAGATGGGGATGGAAACATTGTGCTAGGGTAATTGGGGCACTCCTAGAGTCACCGAGACTTTAGGTACTGTAGGCTCATTAAGGTAGAGGAGGTCGTGGGAGCTATGCGTAAGATGATTCAAGGCAAAGCAACCGGACCAGAGGAGATTCCAGTAGAATTTTGTAGGTATGTGGGTCGAGAAGGCTTGGAATTATCGACCGGGCTGTTTAATGTTATTTCAGGACGAAGAGGATCCCAAATGAGTGGAGATAGAGTACGATGATCCTGTTGTAC
Source organism: Nicotiana knightiana (assembly GCA_005239525.1). NCBI lineage: Eukaryota > Viridiplantae > Streptophyta > Magnoliopsida > Solanales > Solanaceae > Nicotiana > Nicotiana knightiana. The sequence continues at coordinate 52,939 of MDKJ01309244.1, forward strand.
AAGAACAAAGTTGATATCCAGAATTGTAACAACTATAGAGGTATCAAGTTAGTGAGTCATACCATGAATGTTTGGGAGAGGCTGGTGGAAGGGAAGGTTAGGAGGGCGGTATCTATATCAGTAAACCAGTTCGGGTTCATGCCAGGTTGTTCTACTACGGAAGCAATCCATCTTATCAAAAGGTTGGTGGAACAACAGGGATAGGAATAGAGATTTGCACATAGTATTTTTTGACCTAGAGAAGGCGTATGACAAGGTTCCTACGGACATTCTTTAGAGATTCCTAGAGGTGAAAGGTGTATCGGTAGCTTACATTAGAGCAAGAAAGGATATGTATGATGGAGCTAAGACTCAGGTTAGGACTGGGGGGAGGAGAATCATAGCCTTTTCTGGTGGTTATGGGATTACACTAAGGATTTGCGCTCTGCCCATTCTTATTATCCTTGGAGATAGATGCCCTAACACACCATATTCAAGGGGAGGTGCCATGTTGTATATTGTTCGCTGATGATATAATTCTGATCGATGAGACGTGGGGTGGCGTTAATAAGAGCCTGGAGGTATAGAGGCAGGCACTGGAGTCCAAAGATTTCAAGTTGAGTAGGACTAAGACGGAATATCGGGAGTGTATGCTCAGTGGCGTGACGGGGGAAGTGGACGTGAAAGTGAGGCTCGGCTCACAAGTCATCGCCAAGAGAGAAACTTTCAAGTACATAGGTTCAATTATCCGGGGGAACGGGGAGATCGACGAGGATTTCACACATTGTATTAGGTAGGGTGGATGAAATGGAGGCTAGCGTCTAGAGTCCTCTAAGACAAGAATGTGCCAAAGAAACTTAAAGGTAACTTTTATAGAGCGGTGGTTAGACGGACTATGTTGTATAGGGCAGAGCATTGGCCAGTCAAGAATGCACATATCGAGAAGATGAAAGTAGCCAAGATGAGGATATTGAGGTGGATGCGCGGGCACAGGAAACTGGATAATATTAGAATATAGGATATTCGGGAGAGAGTGGGTGTTGCTCCCATGGACGACAAGAAGCGGGAAGCGAGGCTTAGATGGTTCTGGCACGTAAGGATGAGAAGCTCAGATGCCCCGGTTAGGAGGTGTGAGCAGTTGGTTTTGGCAGGTACGAGAAGAGGTAGAGGGCGACCTAAGAAGTATTGGAGCGAGGCGATCACGCAGGACTAGCGCAACTTCAGGTTTCTAAGGACATGGCTCTTGATAGGAAGGTTTGGAGGTCGAGCATTAAGGTTGTAGGTTAGGGGGTAGTCGAGCGTTTTTTCTCTTTGTACGGGTTAATCTAATGAAGTTTTGTTTAGGACTACTAGTGGGTTATGTTTTGTGCACATATATTTCTCTTTTTGTATAGTATTGGGTTATTAACCATCCACTTATTTGCTGCCTCGTTTGATTGCTGAGTAAAAAATTTTTGTTCTTCTTTTGTTACATATATATTCTTTTGTTCTTTTCTGACATTATTGTCTCATCTATTGAGCCAAGGGTCTCCCGGAAACACCCTACCTATCATGTGTTTGGGGTAAGGTCTCTGTACACTCTACCCTCCTCAGACCACACTAGTGAAATTCTGCTGGATTGTTGTTGTTGTTGTTGTTGTTGTTGTTGTTATTGTTGTTAATAAAGACAATTTATCTATTTATAATGTCAATTTTTTTAAATTCAATTTTATTTTTTTATAGTAAAACGAGTCTCTTTTTAGATTTAAATGAATACCAAAACTGTTAGTAAGTATTGTTCTTTTAAAATCTAAAAACTTGCCTTGGAATATACTTTTTACTCCTCCGCATATATCTATATATTAGAGTCATCATTATTTTTACAAAGTAAAATTAATATATGTGTTGTTTCGTAGTTTATTTTTTATTTTAGAAAAAGCTTAAGTTATATAGTATACTCTTATTAATTACATAAACTACTTAGAGTAGTTTATAATAAATGATTAAAATAAGATAACACTGTACCATCTTAGTTTTGGTCGCCTAATATATATAAGAAATAATACGCACGGATTGCAAGTTCATCTCTTAGTTAGAGTTTCAACAATTAATTTAACATAATAGTTTTTAAATAATATGTAGAAGGAAAATAGGATGAAATTCTGTTTAAAACTTTTAAACTTAGGCAAAAAATATAAATAACTCAATTCTTTAATTAATATTTCTCATCTATGATTCATTGTTAGTGGAATAGCGTGGATATGGTTCAAAATTAAAATGATAAATACGGTATACCAAGAAAGCACTCAAATAATAGCATTGAGGGATAACTAATTATGTTTTGAGAATGGTAAAATTATCTTCTCATATAAAAAGTGACTTTTATTGTGGTGTATGAATTTTGAAGCAATAAACGAATAGTTTAGTGACGTTTTTGTCCTAAAATAACTTCAAATGAATAGTTTAGTGACGTTTTTGTCCTAAAACAACTTCTTTTCCTAAGGGCCGGTATGGAAATTCACCATGTAATTAGATTTTCATATAATTGGGTGTAATTACAATATTTTGGTACGTTTGTCTAACCAAATAATAACTTAGTCAGCATGTAAATACAATCTCCAATTCTCAAGGGGGAGAAGGGGAAGGGCTGAGAGTTGTTGGTAATTATATGGTGTAATTAGAAGGTTATTTTGAATCTCTTTTTTTTTTCTTTTTTAATTAAAATAATTAAAATTCTTTTTTTAAAAAATATTATCCTTTTTATATTTTTTATTTCCTTATTTCTCATTTTCAACATTTACTTCACGTGTTTTTACATAATTTCTCATATATTATTTTTTTAATACACAACTATATTATTATTCTAATTTTTCTACAAAATTATACTTCACAATCTTAGAAACAATAAGTCATCCACAAACTTAACTTATAATGAGTGATGTCATTAAAGCTGAACTTTGCTATTGGATAAGATTATATGTAAACTTAACTATGTTTAAATGATAGATCATTTTTTAATATTTAAATAATATTCTCATTTTTCAGCCTCTATTTTCTTCGATTCTATGTAGTTGCTCATTTTTTTTTTTCACTTAGCATAATTTAATTATTTTAGTTTTGAATCTACACCTCCTTATATAAGAAACAATAAGTCATTAATAAACTTGGCATATAATGAGTGATGTCATTAAAGTAGAATCTCAACGTTGAATGAGGTTATAGACTTTTTTTTTTCTTTTTTGAATTATATTTACTTAAGTTATGTTAAAACTTTTTTTATGATATGTTGTAACTTTACATAGGAGTATTATGTCATTTTGGATTTTGGGTTTATATTATATTTTGGATTTTATTTTATTTTCTATAGTAGTACTTAGTTATTAATTCAGATTACATGTCATTCATTTTCCAGATATAATTGATAGATTATGTTTTCGTAAATCATCTGAGTAATGTTATGCCTTATATTTATAAATATTAATCTTTTTATCAAGCATGCAGTTCATGATGTTCTTACAAATATGTAATTTTTATTTTTATATTTAATTAAAGTAAATATCATTAATTTAAAAAAATATATGTTAATTATTTTTACAATATTAGTTACAAATATATGATTAGTAATTATATACTTTCAAGAAATAATATGTACCTTTAATGACAAATTAATATCATTTATAAAGGCATATATTTGTCAAATCTTAACTTTAAATTGTTCATAATTAATTTCATGTTCAAAATTTAATCTAACTGTATAATTATACTTGTAGTTATATTATAATTATATTATGACAAACAAATATGTGTCGTAATTATAATACAGTATAATTACTAAGTTATGTAATTATTATTCTAATAATTATATCGATTTCAATTACTTGATGACTTTTCAAACAAACCCTAAGTAAATTGATCAAATTGAATGACCATTTAAGGAATGGTGTTCTGGTGATTTTCGTTTTCTGTACAGCAAATTGTGTTGTAATTAATAAAATGGTATTCTCAAATTCATAAAGTGACAAATCAGAAAAGTATAATTTATGGCCAACCTGTGTCTTGGATTTTAGCTGAATATAGCCAACCTGTGTCTTGGATGTTAGCCGAATTAGGTTGCAGGTAAACACAGCTGCGTAAAAGGGGCTTTATAATTAATTTATTCAGATGATTTCAGCTACAAATGATTCTAAAATTTTCTTGATAAAATAGCAAGTGGTGTAACTTGGCGTATATTTGAGATTATAATATAGAGTTCAAACAATCCTAGGAAATAGTTTTTTGGCTTTATTCTCCGTATTCAAAATTCACTCATTTGATCAATCTGACATCATATTGATATATCCTTCTTAGTTACATCTGTTTTTTAACCAAACAATAATAAAATAAAGTACAATTAATAAATAAAATAGGCTCTGAAAAAACTAAGATACTCAAAAAGGACAAAAATATGAGAATCAAGAAATTGTCGAGATTCCTAACCTTTGAAAATGAGGGGAGCTCAAGGATTTGGTACATGGAACTGCTTATTTTTCCTGTGGGCATTCTGGTGCATGTCCGAACCTTGGAAAATAAAGACAGCTCAATGATTTGGTACTGCTTATTTTTCCTAAAACTTTGTCTTTAATAAATTATCACTATGCAGTTATTTTCTTATTTGGTCTCAAATTGAAGAGAAGAGCAAAATTTTAACAGATTACAGCCATCATAAAATTTATTATTCTATGATGAATTCTTATAATACAAAATTACCGGAATATGCTCAACAAATAGAACACTATAACATTGAGGTTTTTATAAAGTCAATTTTGATTATCTTACAATTTAGACAAAATTATTTGTATTTTATATAATAACCGTAAGGATACATTTTGGCTGGTCATAAGATTTGTTAATGTCTTATATAGTAGGTATCCACTGTGTACTTGATCGATAAACGATCCTTGCGGCTGGCTTGGCGTTTAGTTCATAGTTGATAAACTTGGAACTTTGGGAGTTTAAAATTGGACGATTTATCACGAAAAGGATCCTATGCATGCATCTTATTGTTTAAAGGAAAATTACGCAACACATCAAATACAACAATGAATTAATGGAAGATTAGCTCGCGCGAAGCACTGGTCCAAGTACAATTTAAAAAATTATTCTCTCTTTATTTCAATCGGACTTTACCTTTTAGTTCTTCCAAAAAATTATATCCTTTGTTATTAAATTATTTTTGCTTTTTTTTCTACTGACAATCTTGTTATCAAACATTGAGAATTTACTTTTAATAAAAAATCTGTTCATATTCAAGAACAAATGAAAATTATCAGTATAAGTTATGATGCTTGTTATAGCAAGACACCAAAATAAAATTTAACATATATTAACCTACGGATTAAAAAAAAAGAAAAAAGAAAAAAGAAAAAAAGAGGAAAAAAAAACTCTATACCTCTAAATTTGATGTTGCCTTTCAAGAAATGCAAAGGAAAAAAAAAAGCAATCCTTTTAGTAAATAAAAAAATTCATAAAATAGTACAAAAGGATCATTTGGTTTGGCTTAAGAACTGGTCAAATCAACTTTAAAATACTATTTGGCTTACTTTGTTGTTTGACAAACACCAAAAATATTTTTAAGCCAAAAATTTACTCAAGAAATAAAAAGTTATACGCCCTCCATTTCAGTTTATGTGAACATATTTTTTTTTTGTTGATAAATTCCAAAAAGAATGCTCCCTTTTTAAATCTGAAAATAATTTAACTTAAACTTCTAATTCTACCCTTAATGATAAACTTTTATCGAAACACAAATCTCTAGTACATTTAACAACACAGGATTCCAAAACTTATAATCTATCACGACCCAGGATCTCACCAAAGGCCATGATAACGCCTAACCTACTTGTTAGGAAAGACAACATTCATCAACAATTATGAAAGCAGGTTATTAAATCATTGACAGAGTCATGATATATATAATAACACGAATAAGCCTCAATCTATATCATAAATACATAAGTCTAAGACAGAGCCTAAACACGACAACAACAGTTTAAAAAATAACCAAAATTCTTTGTCACAATATCACAAGCATCTAATAAGAGTGAATAATTTCAAGTGAGCAGCGACAACTGCCATGAAATAAATAAATAGACAGAAATAGGTAAGTAGGGAAGGAAAAATTCAGGAAAATTCATGTGTCGCGGATCGAATCAATTAAGGCAGTTTACCATGAAGTCTACAACAAATACTCATCTCAACATGATGGGTACCACTAGTACCTACCTTAGAACCTGCACAAAGATATACAGAAGTATGTTATCAGTATAAAATCGCAGTACTTGTCATACCTCCTTTTTTTCTGAGGAATACGGGAAATAAGAGAGTTTTTTCAATTTAAGTGACATAATCGAAATGGGATTATTTCTTTAATTTCAGAGTCGCCACTTGAAATAATTATATGGTGTCCCAAGTCACCAATTTATTTTAAATCACAAATCGAGGAGGTTTGGCTCAATTTAAAGTCTGTGAAACCAGAAGATTGGGTAAGAATTCTGTTAATCCGGGAGAAGATGTTAGGCATACCCGGATTCTGTGGTTCTAGCACAGTCGCTTAATAATTCATACTTGGCTTATTTGATCTAATTACTCATTTTAGGACCTATATGTATGTATCCTTTATCGCTTTTAATTATTTGATTTATCTAAAGGATTACTTTAATGCGGGTTATGCGTACGTATACCCGTATAGTTTGGTGTGTCAAAAATCATGTCACGTTTACGTGTACACAATTCACCACATTTGGTTTATTTTAAAAAATAGTCAAAGTCGCGCGAACGCGTACCTTGGATTTATTTGAAAATCGAGATCACGTCACGCGAACATGTACGCAATCACGATAGTAGTTTAAAATTCGCGCCTAAAAGCATTTCTACGAGTATTTGATTAAGGCATTTTGTTTACTAAGCGTGTTTGACCATGGTCACGCGAACATGTACCTTGGTTTATTTTGGTATCACAACTATGTCACGCATGCGTGTACATAATTGTAATAATTAATTTAATTTGGAGTACCTAAAGTCATGCCTACGTCTCTAATACTATGTCATATATCTAGGTGTAAAGGTTCAACACTAATGTGACACCTTTATTTGTATTTAATAGGGCAGTTTATCTACAACTTGCCTATCAGGCTCAGATTTTTAGAAGTTTGAGGCCTGATAAGGACTGAGTCCAATTAGACTCGGGCTCATGATTATATTGTCCATTGTTTAGACCATACTACTGAACTAAATGGAAAAGAATTTGGGCCTGTTTGAATTCAATTGGAGTCTGACCTAATTCAGTATTTAATCAGTCAAATACATTTGATTCAAAAGTTTAGGCTAAGTGATAAGTTTGAATGACTCTGGCCCAATGCATATGAGTTTGAATTTAATATTGGTAATGGCATATATATAATTTACCTATATGTTTTGTTTATATTTTAAAGCAGAAGTAAAAAAAGGATCTTTTGAATAAAACAAATCAAAATTTAGTTAAACTTGGCTAAATTTCCTACTGATTTACCAAGTTTTTCATTTAAAATTCTAAGTTTAGAAATCATTTATATTTGAAAATCTTAAAGTGATTTTCTTTAATCAAAGTGTTTATTTAATTTAAAGACTAAAATTTAAAATACAATTTCAGGGACCCAATTGATTTGGGCCTGAAACTGTGTCAAGGCCTACTACAACAATTGTCTTGTGAACAACCCAGTTTTATACTAATTTAAGTTACTACATTTAATCACTAAAAAAAAGAGTAGTAAACGGCTAAGATGTTAAGCTGATCTATAACATAAGAAGATGTAAAAATAATGATTTGTTTTTTGAATAACTGAACAGTAATAATAAAACATGTAAAATTTTCTTAACTGTTTTTTCCTTATTTCACTACTGCATAAGAATATACAGCTCTCATGAATACAAAGCTTTAAACTAATTTCATAATTTTTTCACACTTTAATAGTACAACCTAAATTTCCTAAATAATTAACCCTTCATGAATTTACACATAATATATCATTCTACCAGTATCATTTAGGTGATAACTTAGCTTAAAATATCAAGTCACATTCAAACCAACCACACACTTTATAAACAGTAAATGATACTTCATAGCAAAAAGAGTGGAAATTTACATCGTTAAGGAGGTACCTTGACAGCAACAAGAGAAATGAAAATAGTAAGAAAATAAGTCTCTGAATAAACTTTGAAGCAAAATAGCAGTAATGAAAACCAGATTTTTCAAAAGTAGAAAGATGTTTTTTGATTCTGAAAGATCAAGACTGATTCTCAAAAAAGAAGGTTTTTCTCTTAAGGATGACAGGAAAATCTTTGGGGCAGTGCAGAGATTTCTATGTATAATAATGTTACTCAAAATCTATTTTTTGGGTGTGTATAATGAAAAGGAGGAGTGTATTTATAGAATGAAGAGGCGAAAATGGATAAGAATTAAGGTACAAAGAATCTGCCAGAATTTTCTGTAAATTAGGGGAAATGACATCTTCTTAACAGAAATGGACAACTGTCCAATTTCTAGTACCTTCCTTATCTCAGAAAATGGACAAGTGTCCAGATTCTGGATATTTTTGGATCTTATCCCTATTTTCCTACTCAGCATTGGAACAATTGTCCTTATTCTAGAAAGTTCTAGTATTTTCTGAATAGATTTTAGAATTAGGTTTCCAAAATAGACCCTTAAGGGTCTTGGAATTATCTCAAAACCAGATTGATTTTGGGCTTGAGTCAGGTGTTTCTTGGCCTGAAAAGCTTTGGGATCTTAAACTTTCAACAAAGCTATGGGCCTATCTAACCAGGCCCAATAATAATAAAACAACAAAGTTATGGGCATGTCTATTTAGCCAGGCCCAATTTTAAATCATCCCGATGACACACCCGTTGTTGTGATCCGGTAATGGGTTGTTGTTTACATTGGGGACTTCCTCGTCCCTTAGCACTACCCCATTTTGTTTGATCAAGTTCTCGACTGCTCTTTGAAGGGTCCAACAGTCCTCGGTGTCATGCCCTTCCGCCCTGGAGTGATACGTGCACCTGGTACCTGGCCTGTAGGTGGGGATTCTGGGTTTTGTCCGTTTGGAGGTACAGACTGCAAAAAGCCCATTTGGACTAATTTTGGGAAGAGACTGGAATACGACTCTCCAATGGGTGTGAATTCAGTCTTTCTGGGTGGTTCATGGGGACGGGTTTTTTATTGGTAGTTATTCTGTGGAGGATGTTGATTATATGGGGCTTGGTGAGGAGGGTTATTTCTTGGAGGTGGAGCTTTGTTCTGATTGTAATGTTGTTGTGGCCGGGTGTATGGATGATCATTCACTACTTCATAAGGATGAGGGGCCATAGAATAGGCTGCGTCCTGGTGAGGGTAATAATGTTGCGGGGCCCTAGAAGATGGGCCAAAACAATCTCGGGACCGTCGAGAACCTCTTAAGCTTGAAGCCATCATGGCTCCCTCTTCTTTCTTTTTCCAGCTTGCTAAACCTCTCGAGCTGCTCTGAATGGCTTGGGAAGTGGCTCTTAGAGCTGATTGACTTAAGATTCAGCCTGTTTTCACGCCGTTTTCTACCATTTCACCAATCTTGATGGCCTCCGCGAATGATTTGCCCATGGAAGACATCATATTTTGAATATAATCGGCCTCTTGATCCTGTTAGAATATAATGACCATCTCGGCCTCATCCATCAGAGGTTTTACCCTGGACGCTTGTTCACGCCATTTGATAGCATATTCTCGGAAGCTTTCTGAGGCTTTCTTTTTGAGATTGGATAAAGAATTTATGTCTGGAGCTATGTCCACATTGTATTGGAACTGTCTCACAAAATCCCGGGCTAGGTCATCCCATATGTGCCAACGGGAGATGTCTTGGTCTATATACCATTCAGAAGAAATTCCGGTGAGGCTTTCTCTAAAGTAGGCCATTAACAATTCCTCTTTTCCACCGGCTCCTCTCAGCTGGTTATAGTATCTCTTTAAGTGGGCAATCGGGTCTCCATGCCTGTCATATCTCTCGAACTTTGGCGTCTTAAAGCCCACAGGTAGATGCACGTGAGGGAACATGCACAGATCATCATATGACACGCTCTTTTGGCCACTCAAGCCCTATATATTCTTGAGGATTTGCTCGATGCTTCTCGTTTTTCGTGTTATTTCCTCTTGTTCAGGTTCCTCAAGGCTCTCTCTTGTTCCACAGGAGATTCAGATTGCGGGTGCTGAGGATAGGAATTCGGGGTAACCCGAGCAACGTCCAGTTGAAAGCTTTGTCGAGGCAATGTTGGTTATGCCATACCAGGGGCTGGTGGTGCAGTGAACACAGTAGATGGCATTCCTGAAGATGGTGCCAGGGGGCGAATCTCAGAAGGCATTCCATTGACGTTTGGTGTCCCTATAGGGAACCTGAATGACATGAAGAGGTTGGATACTAATATCGGGAAATTGGTAGTTCCTCCTGTCCTCGGGATCAACTCGGGGAAGCCAAGGATAGTACTAGGTGGCTCCCTTCCACTGGACTATGCATCCCACATTTCTAGTATACGACATCTTAGCCTTCTATTCTCCTCAGCAGTTGCTGACTCTGATTGTAGGATAACCGATACAGGGCTATCCTCGGACTCAATGATAGGTAGATGAATCTCTGAGGCCATTGCGAGACTTCCTTTTGATCTCGTGAAATGAGGATGTGAAGCCAGAATACCACCACAAAACCAACCACCTAAAAATAGGACCATGATCTTGACAACACAACAAACCGGTTAGTTTGAGATATAAAACACATAGGGAATCGCATATTGGGGAATGCAATGCACCTAAGCAGTCAAACGTCTTCTAAGATGTTTTGCAACGGCTGTGTGTTTCATCCCAACTTTATTGTTTCCCTCTTTTGCTTTCTTAATTACTTTCTTTTAGGGTTATGATAGAATAATGTGTGGATCGCCGACGTATCATGACGCCGCATGAATCAGATCATTACGTAGTTCAAGAAATAAATATAAAGTAACAAAGTGCATTTTTCATTTCATTAATAAAGATAACTCTATTTTTGGTTTTTTCATTACATAGGATTAAAATACTGACAACTATATATAAAAAAAATAGTACAGACTCAAAACAAACGGCAAAACAATTTAAAATTCTAGAAAGCAGTAAAGTACAGACTCGAAAACTGGATAATCAAAAGTACATGAGGGCTTCTACTGGTCTTCTTGGAGCCTGTGGGCATTTTCTGGTCTTTGTGCGGGCCTTCGCGCAATGTCTTCTTGAAGACGGTCCAAATCATCCATCACCTGGTGTACAAAGGTCATCATAGAAGAGAAAAACATGGACCTAGCCATGTCTTCACATTAGTGACATTTCATCAGGACATAGTTAGCTATTTCCTTAATTCTAGTTCTTATGACTCCTTTCTCTTGAAGCACCAATTTGTTGTGCCCGGGCTTCCAACACTTGTGTACTTGTGTTGTTTTGGTCCTGTAGCCGTTGCACGGTTTCTTCTAGTTGGCAAATTAGTGCGTAAAAATGCTCTTTTTCTGTTTTAAAATCTTTGGTTTGCTGGACCATTTCATTCCCAAGGCAAACAGCTTTTCCTTTAGGATTGTTATTTCTTTGCCATATTTCTTTCTCAACTGGTGGTCCTGTTCTTCTGCTCCCTTAACTAGCTTTGTTTGAGCATCTAGCAAATCTTTTTCGGTTTTTATCAAGTCAGTTGGATAGTCGTGGACCTTCATCCTTAAGTTGTTGATGATCTTTTCATCCCTCTCGCTTCTTACAGGTGTTTCAGCGACTATTCTCATATTATGGAGTTGGGCTCGGAGTGCCTCGTTCTTTCGGGTTAGTTGTCTCTTTTCACCTTCAGTTACCTGTGCCTGTAAGTCGTTGTCAAATGAGAGATTCCTCAGTTTTTCCTTCAAGGCATGGATAGTGGCTTGATATTTCTTTTCTTTTTCTCCCCAGGACAACCGTTCTTGAATTTTATCATCAAAATCTTGAATATGAGGCTTTGGCGGGCCTTTCTGGCTCGGGCTCTGGTTCCTAATAAATGAAATTCCTTTTCTCAAACCATGCGGAATAGCCTGAATCTACTTCGCCTTTGGCAAGATCAGGTAATTGAGTATCCTCTTTCAAGTATCAGCAGCCATTCCAGATTTCTTGAATCAAGGCTTCAGGAAGTGGGGCTTCGGGATTTAGCTCAATAACTTGGGTACTCAAGTCTTCATCCTCAGGTACTACTTGATATCTTCCCAATTGCCTCAGGACCCTTTGGGTGCATATGGTTGGACACTTCTCATGCCCATCAATAGCAAATAATTCTTCGTGGTTGACATATATATAACTTCCCTCACCGGGAGCCATCCTAAAGTCCACTCAATCTAATTTGCCTTTAGAGTTATGAAGTGGACGATCCAAGCTTCAACCCCTTCCAGGGAGTTGTAATCTTTTACTCTTTCTTCATAGCTTTCAATGAAGTTGTTCTTGCTTGGACCGTAGTTCATGAATTCGGGTTGATGGCGAAGGTGTTCAATTATCCGCATTTGTAGAAGAATGTTGCAACCTTCAAAGAATGTTGCCCCCGACTTACACCGTGTCAACACCATATAGATATCCGACAATATTAGTGGAGAGAGTGTGTGATCCTCCTTGGTAGTTAGGACTTGGGCAATTCTATCCATACAGATATCAACTGTCCCCTTTTCATTTTGAAAGACCATGACGCCCAAAAATGCAACTATGAAGGCGAAACAACGGTGAACTTTCCAAGTATCTTTTCTTTGTTTGTTGTTCAAACCTTTTTCATGCGATTCAAACCACTCGGGATGCCCACACCCAGAGTACAGAAAGTAGAATGAGCAAAAACCCTCGACTACACGGTTTTTTCTTATTTGTTACTGATCTGCATGCTATTAAAGAAATAATGCACTGACATAGGCCTCGTGAAGATAAGTTGTTGACTTCTCAAACCCCGACCAAAACCTGTATACCCCGATATTTCCTCCAAGATAGGAGTGAGCTCAAAGTCTGAGAAGCAGAAGACATTACGAACAAGATGCCAAAAGGTCACTAAGGCCTTGATCAAATTATTTCGTGGCTTAACTTTCATGATATTAGTAAGAGCACCCAGATGTTCGACTACCCAGTCTTGACCCTCTGTGTCTAGATCATACCACCACATTTTGAGTTGTAGCGGAGCTTTCTCTACGACATTCAATGGTGGATTCAGACAATATTCATTCTGTACCTGTGAGTGGCTAGGGTTAAGGTTGACTTTAATTTTGAAGACAAAACCAGCAGACTCTTTTTCATAAGAACCAATTTTTTTTTAATTAAAGAAAAATCACCTAAAGGTGGCTATTTGTGCAACATCAACCAGAACGGTAATTTTTGCGATAACTGACCCCTTATTACTTTTGAATAAAGTTTTGAGGCCGAAGTAAGGCACTTTTCCTGGGAAAAGTGACGATTTATGGACAGCCATGTCCGTTCTTAGCAAAAATAGCCATTCGACAATGTAAGGTGTTCTAAGGCTATTCGGCGAGAATGGCACAAGACTTAACCGAAATTGGGTCGGTTTTATCTTTAGACCAACATACATATTTATTTGGTTGGAAGAATTGGGGTCGGCACCGATGAGGTTTGCCTTGTATCTCACATCCGGTGAGAATTAGACCAGCGTAGTTAGGTAAGTTTTGATACAATTAGAAAAATATGATATTGACTCACTTTCAATTTTTTTGAAATACATTTTCTTTTTCTTTCTCTTTCTTTTTTCTTTTTTCTTTTTTTTTTCTCAAAATTTGACAGAGTTTCGAGGTCTTTTAAAGTACCGGGGTTTTCCGAACCGGGTGAATTTTCTATTCTACCTCACTCTTATTTTTTCTATTGTTTTTATTTTTTTAGCCAGTCAACACACAAACCAAAAAAAATAAATGCACATGTAGCAGGTAATATGCATCAGGATAGTCTTTCATTTCGGGTACACCTGTCCTAGACGGACCCAACCCCTGTGTTGAGTCCCCTAAGTCATATTCACGTGATGAAAATAATTGTTTCTACTAGGGATCCGACATGAGGTTTTGTTATTCTAGGTTTAAACATGGGGATGTGTTCTACACTTGGCTTACCCGAGCAGACAACTCAAGCCGAGGTGGAAGCGACGTACCGGGAGCATGAAAGTATACCTGGCCTAGTGGCTGATCCATCCTCGTTCTTATTTTATACAACCTCCAAAAGAAAAACGGGCCATGCGAACGTGTGTACCATTTTTAGAAGACTCAGAAGAGAGGCGTAAGAAGGCCATTTAAATACTGTTCAAATAGTATCAAAGCGGTAAATGAGTGGCAATTAGCACATTAGGCACATAAATACAGTAATATCAACAATCAATAAAGACAAGTAAAAATCATGTTAACAGGCTCGAATTCTTGAATCCTGAACCAGAGATTCTAGGTTCGATCCCCAGCAGAGTCGCCAGAGCTGTCACACCTCCTTTTTCCCGCCAAGGGATAGGGGGTAAGTGAATTTTTCCAATTGAAGTGACATAGTCGAAATGATATTATTTCTTTAATATCAGAGTCGTCACTTGGAATAATTATATGGTATCCCAAGTCATTGGTTTATAAACCCCAAATCGAGGAAGTTTAACTCCGTTTAAAGTCTTCGAAACAAGAAGACCGGGTAAGAAATTCTGTTAATCCGGGAGATCGTGTTAGACATTCCTGGATTATGTGGTTCTAGCATGGTCGCTAAATGATTCATACTTGGCTTATTTGATCTAATTACTCACTTTAGGACCTATATGTATTTATCCTTTACCGCTTTTAATTATTTTATTTATCTAAAGGATTACCTTAATGCGAGTTACGCCTACGTATACCCGTTTAGTTTGGTGTGTCAAAAATCATGTCACGCGTACGTGTACACAATTCACAAAATTTGGTTTATTTTAACAAATAGTCAAAGTCGTGCGAACGCATACCTTGGATTTATTTGAAAATCGAGATCATGTCACGTGAACATGTACGCAATCACGATAGTAGTTTAAAATTCGCGCCTAAAAGCATTTCGACGAGTATTTGGTTAAGGCGTTTTATTTACTACGAGTGTTTGATCATGGTCACACAAACATGTACCTTGATTTATATTGGTATCACAACTATGTCACGCATGTGTGTATATAATTTTAATAATTAATTTAATTATGAGTACCTAAAGGCATGCCTACGTCTCTAATACTATGTAATATATCTAGGTGTAAAGGTTCAACACTAATGTGACACATTTGTTTGTATCTAATAGGGCAGCTTATCTACAAATTGCCTATCAAGCCTAGATTTTTAGAAGTTTGCAGTCTGATAAGGACTGAGTCCAAATAGACTCGGACCCGTGATGATATTGTCCATTTTTGGACCATACTACTAAACTAATTGGAAAAAAATTTGGGCCTTTTTTAGTCAAATTGGACTCTGACCCAATTCAGCATTTAATTAGTCAAATACATTTGATTCTAAAGTTTGGACTTAGTAATTAGTTTGAATGACTTTGGCCGAATGCATATGAGTTTGAATTTAAAATTGGTAATGATATATATAAAATTTACCTATATTTTTTTTTTGTATTTTAAAGCAGAAGTAAAAAAGGATCTTTTGAATAAAACAAATCAAAATTTAGTTAAACTTGGCTAAATTTCCTACTGATTTGCCTAAGTTTTTCATTTAAAATGCGAAGTCTAAAACTCATTTATATTTGAAAATCTTAAAGTGATTATCTTTAATCAAAGTGTTTATTTAATTTAAAGACTAAAATTTAAAATACAGTTTCAGGGACCCAATTGGTTTGGGCCTGAAACTCTATCAAGGCCTGCTACAACAATTGTCTTGTGAACATCCCAGTTTCATACAAATTTGGATACTACATTTAATCACTAAAAAAAGAGTAGTAAATGGCTAAGATGTTAAGTAGATCTATAGCATAAGAAGATGTAAAAAAATGATTTTTTTTGTTTGTTTTGACTAACTGAACAGTAATAATAAAATCTGTAAATTTTTCTGGACTATTCTTCCTTTATTTCACTACTGCATAAGAACATACAGATCTCATGAATACAAAGTTTTAAACTGATTTCATAATTTGTTGACACTTTAACAGTACAACCTAAATTGCCTAAATAATTAACCCTTCATAAATTTACACATAATATATCATTCTACCAGCATCATTTAGGTGATAACTTAGCTTAAAATATCAAGTCACATTCAAACCAACCAGACACTTTATAAACAGTAAATGAAACTTCATAGCAAAAAGAATGAAAATTTACATTGTTAAGGAGGTACATTGACAGCAACAACAAAAATGAAAATAGTAAGAAAATAACTCTCTGAATAAACTTTGAAGCAAAGTAGCATCAATGAAAACCAGATTTTTCAAAAGTAGGAAGATGTTTTTTGATTCTGAAAGATCAAGACTGATTCTTAGAAAAGAAGGTTTTTCTCTTAAGGATGAAAGGAAAATATTTTAGGCAGTGCAGATATTTTTGTGTGTAATAATGTTACTCAAAATCTGTTTTTTCGGGGCGTGTATAATGAGAAGGAGGAGTGTATTTATAGAATGAAGAGGCGAAAAGGGATAAGAATTAAGGTACAAAGAATATGTCAGAATTCCTTGTAAATTAGGGAAAATGACATCTTCTTAACAGAAATGAACAACTGTCCGATTTCTAGTAACTTCCTTATCTCAGAAAATGGACAAGTGTCCAGATTCTGTATATTTTTGGATCTTATCTCTATTTTACTACTTAGCATTGGGACAGTTTTCCATATTCTAGAAAGTTCTAGTATTTTCTGAATAAATTTTAGAATTAGGTTTTCAAAATCGACCCTTAAGGGTCTTAGAATTACCTCAAAACCATATTGGTTTTGGGCCTGAGTCAGGTGACTCTTTGCCTAAAGAGCTTGGGCTTTTAAACTTTCAACAAAGTTATGGGCCTATTTAGCCAGGTCCAATAATAATAAAATAACAAAGCTATAGGCCTTGTCTGTTCATCCAGTCCCAATTAATTTAAAAATAAATGACAGGAAATAAAATGCAACTGTATGCAAAAAATAAATAAACTTAACACTGATGAATCCATTTTTATTAATTAATGCAAAAAAAATAACAAATGATGTAAAAATTAACAGAATATATTTAAGTCCTGATTTTGTATATTTTTTAATTAAGTCCGATTTAATTAGTTAATTAATTATAATGGAGTATAACTAACATCGATAATTAACAACAAAAAATAAATAAATAACAGAAAATGCGTAAAAAAAATAAGAGAAAAAATATATAATGCGCAAATAATGACAAATAACAGAACAAAAAATGCGAAAAAACAATAACTTAAATAATTAAAAAAATGCAGAAGTAACAGAAATAAATAAAAATACGTAAATAATAGAACAAACAACAAAAAGAAAAATTAAACGGGTCTAACCATGAAAAGCCCTCATTCCAAGACTCCCATCTAGGATTTGAGATCCTTGATGGGAGATCTTGACAGGAGGATTTTTTAGCGGCTAGGGAGATTTTTGACGGATCTAGGGTTTTGGAGACCCTAGATCTTAGATCTAGGGATTTTTGTTGGGGTTTTGAGGATTTGGCTGATAGGATGAGATTCAAGGAAGTGAGGAGAGTGTATGGTGTGAGTTTGAGGAGTTTTATAACTCTACCACCGCCTTAGGCGATTTTCAGCGGTGGAGTTAGGGTGACACTAGGGTTTTCGGAGACTTTTTATGTTTAGAGTTGTTGGTTTTTTTTGGGTTTGGTTGGTGGGGTGAGGTAGAGGAGGAGAATAGGAGTAGATTGATTATTTTGGTGATATTTGGTGGTTGGCCGCCGCCGGTGGTGAATTCCGGTGGGCGCCGCCGCCGTTGAGGGGTTGGTGGCGGCGGAGAGAAAAGAAAGAGATGGGGAGGCTTTAGGTTTGGGGAGTTGAGAGAGATGTGAGAGAGTGGGAAGTTTGGAAATGAAGGGGGATGGAGGTTTTAGGATACTTTTATATTAAAAGGGGAGGGAGTTCCGGACCGTTGAATCTAGTGGAGATCAATGGCCAAGATTAAAAAGGGGGGAGGGGGGGCACATGGCCCAATCCGGTTTTTATGTTAATTAATCTTTTAGTTAATTAATTTTAAATCTAACTAATTTAATTAAACCCTAAATTATCTTAAATTATAAAATTACACTACTTATCTATTTGGTATTATTTACATAATTAGTCGATTTTAATTTTAAACAAGAAAAATTACTAGTTTTAATTATTGAACCTAATATAAGAATGTCAAAATAACAATTTTTTTCGCTTTTCTTTTTAATAATGCAATTTAATTATGTAATTACGTATTGAATTAAATTACCAACCTAATAATGCAAGATGATGAAGATTTAAATATTTTTATAACTTAAAAATGAAAAATGCAAATAATTCCAAACAAGTACCAAAAAAAAAATCCTAAAAAAAATATAAAAATAAATAGGACTAGTTTATTTATTAATTTTGTAGGAATAATTTTATAGGGTAAAACTTACATGGCTCACAGTACTCAGTAAGTATCAAGTCTCATCTCGAAAAAGTAGTTGCGAGGGATCGACCTAATAAGCCTAATAAGCAGGTAAAAGCATAAATATGATATGAAGTAAACTATGGTATCATCAAATAGGTAGAAAATCTAGAGACATAGTACATATGGAATTTAGGCATGCTTTGCAGATAAAAGAGATCGAATAAAATATCAAATACGTTGATCCGTGCAAAATACATGATGTACATCAATCAACATTGATAAAAAGCTATGGTATGAGTCTAAAATACATAAATATGCATTTCTTAGTGTCACGCCCAAAACATGAGGAGGCGTGGCCGACACCCGATGCCATACTCGGCCCGGCGTACCATTCTATAATTGTGAACTCTGGAGGAGTATCCCCCAACGGCCTGCTTGCAAGCTGACAATACCAATTAAGGCTGATAAGCCCATATTCTGAATCATCTGAAAATAACGTCTACAACTAGGCTTACCGAACTGAAAATCTACACAGGGCTGGCAAGGCCACTAATATGCAAAATGTACAAGACTCGTCTACAAGCTTCTAGAGATAACTGAACTGTATCAATGTCGAGAAATCAAGCAATAAGTAGGTGATTAACCACTTGGAGCTACTAAAGGATCATATGAACAAGCTGAAACACTGGGAAGATCAAGAATTGAAGGCACAACTAAGATGCAAGGCAATAGATTAGTAAACCCTAAGAAATCTGTTCAGGTTTTAGCTAATGTGTGAGGTGCTTCAATGGAGTTTTCAAGTGATGCCTAGCATGGGGATGTTCAGGCTGATGTCATAGAGGATCTAATGAGGTTGCAGCTCAAAACAGTTGAGGGCAAGGGGGCCAAAATCAATGGAACAATAATTCATGTGTTGGATGCTACAATAAAACTTACTCTAGGGCATGTAGATAATCTTCAATTTAAGGTGATGCATGAATCTTTGGGGGTTAGGGAGAAGAGTAATAGGGTGTTGAAGGAGGATACAAAGCCAGCTTATGATCAAATTGAATGTACTACAAAGGAAGGAACTTCAGATACTAGACAAACTAACATAGGTACGAATGCACTACAACTATGGGAATCATTGTATCATCTTGCTTCAGATATGATGGTTCCTTGGCTTGTTGGTGGAGATTTTAAAGTTATAGTTTCAAAAGAGGAGAAATATGGTGGTCATCCAATTTACTTTAGTGAATTGAAGAATCGTGCATATTATATTGATACTTGTGCATTGTATGATCTTGGCTTCAAAAGCAGTTTGTATACTTGGTGGAATGGTATGTCTGATGAAGCTTGCATATTTAAAATGTTGGACAGATTCTTGACCAATCAAAATTTTCAAGATCTTTTTCCAGCTATAGAAGTTGAGCATCTCATAAAATATGATTCAGATCATGCATCATTATTGTTATCATGACAAGTTCTTGAATTTCTAGGTAAAGAATGAAACATTTTTGGATGTGGTAAAGGAAGATTGGAAGTCATTTACAGTGGAAAATTCTTTCATCTCTTTCCAGCAAAAGTTGAAGAATGTGAAGAAGGCTTAGGCAGTGTGGAGTAAGGTGACATTTAGGGATATATTCAAGAAAATTGCAGCATTAGAGGATGTCATCAAGGTACATGAGGTGGAATTTGAGCTTAATCATACTGCTCAAAACAAGGCAAAAATACACAGAGATCAAGCTGGTCTTACTAAGTACTTACACTTAGAGGAGGAGTTTTGGAGACAAAAGCTGGAGTGCAATGGTTTAAAGATGGGGATAGAAATCATTTCAGGGGGAAGTGTGACGACTCGACAGGTAGTTTTGAGTATTTGTACTTCGCTCGGTATTTTGAGGGCTGGAGTAAGTATGTGTTATGTTATGGGAATTATTGGTATGTTTGGACGTGGTCCCGAGGAGCTCGGGTGAGTTTCAGATAGATTTGGGTTGTGTGACACTCGCTTTTTTATGTTTCGATATTGTTTCTTCAAGCATAGATGGTACTATGTTAAGCACATTAGCTCCAATTTCTTCTTTTATTGAAGCATTAGATCTGTATCGTAATTATGGAGCCATAGAAAAAAGAATCTTCAAATTTGGACATCGTATGAGGAGTTTATGATCATTTTACTAAGAATTGGGTTGCCAAATTTGTCAGATTAATTACGAAATTGCCACTGACTTCGTATTTAAAAATCTGCACTATTTTCAAATATTGAAACCAACATATCTCCTTCAATATAAGGTCAAATGGAGTGATTCAAGAGCCTAACTTGACTAGAATTTCACAAGGAATTAATTGGAGGCATAAAAAGTGAGTTGCGAGATAATTTGGCACAAGAAACGAGGCAGAACCGTGTTAAAACGGGGGTTTTATTCATTTAACATATTTTGAGTTGGGGAGCTCGAAGTTGGGCAATTTTTGAGGCGATTTTCACCATATGAATTGGGGTAAGTGTTCTTTACTCGCTTTTGGTTATATTCCATGAATCTATGTTTGATTTTAGCTTTTGGTTGATGAATTTTAAAGAGGAAATTGGGGGTTTTCGCCTAAAGTATCATAATATGAATTTTTGAGTTTTGAACTTCGATTTGGAGTTGGAATTGAGTGAAACTAATATGGTTGGACTCGTAATTGAATGGATTATCGGATTTTGTGAGTTTTGTCGGGTTCTGAGGCGTAGGCCCAGGTGTTAGTTTTGGCCGGATTTGAGATTTGATTTAGGATTCGATCTTTATCATTTTAAATTGTTTCCTTGGGCTTTATTTGATGTGTTTGAGTTTTTTTTCGCTAGTTTTGAGACGTTCGAGGTCACTACGCGCGTGATGGTATTTTTGGAGCATCGCTTGACTTTCTTGGTATTGTAATTTACTTGTTCGAGGTAAGTGTTTTGCGTAACTTTGTGAGGGGTTTTTCCTCTTATTTGTCATTTGTTGCTACCTGCGGGGGTTATACATATATGAGGTGACGAGCGTATATGTATGTGCCAGGGTTAATCATGCTTGAGGGGTGGATTATGTTACATTTATATTTGTAGAATTTCGTGACCTCTTGCTTCATGCCTCACTTGAATTCTAGATCTTAAGAACCTAGTATTAAATGTTAGAATCGAGACACAACCTATTATAACTTGACCAGATTTGTTGGAACTCTGAGACTATATTGATGTGTCTAATTCAGTCATCTCTATGCATAATTATTAATACATTGTTACATTCGATTTTTTGAGATGCTAGATTCCATACTTGTACTGTTGACAAATTGTGGGATTTGTAGAGTTACTTGAATCATGTGTTCCTTGAGGGTTCATTGAATCATTGTTGGCTTGGAAATCAGTGATTGAGAATTTTCTTGGAATATTCGCGTGGACACTCTCCTCGATGTTATTTATACTTCTTGCCTTGCTATTTTATTGATATTCATATGCTTGGTAAGGAAGAGTGTAAAGCACGAAGGGTGATGCCATGCCAATTTATATTCATTATCATGTGAGGAAGAGTGTAAAGCACGAAGGGTGATGCCGTGCCATTTTATATTCATTATCATGTGAGGAAGAGTGTAAAGCACGAAGGGTGATGCCGTGCCATTTCATATACATTATCATGTGAGGGAAGAGTGTAAAACATGAAGGGTGATGCCGTGCTATATCATGTGAGAGTAAAAGCATGAAGGGTGATGCCATGCCATTACATTTATATTGATATGATTTTGATATTTTGAGGTTATGGCGCGAAAGGGTGTTCCGTGCAGGTGAGGATGAGGGACATGCATTATGATGTGATATCCGTTTTCCGTGTATACATTTCCGCCCTTAAATTGAGCTGTTATTGTCGAAATTATATATTTTGTGTGATATGTTATTATTGTCCCTTACCTGATCTCTATCTCAATTGTTGTTGTGTTGTCCATGTCTTTTACTTGCTTAACATTCCTATGCATGCCTATTTCCTGCTTTTAAAATTATACTCATGACATAGATATTCCGTCACACTCTAGTTTAAGCATTCCGTCATGCTAGTCATTCACGCCCTTACTTGTTAACTTGTAAAGATCATGTGTTTCCTTCTTATTTGTCATATTTGTACTTAGGCCTCAAATATGCTAGTTAATTGGCGTTGATATCCCTTACTTTCCAATTATTGTTATTACTCACGTGCTTTCTGTTTAGTTCTTTACTATTTCCCACATGTATATCCTTGTCCATTGTTGTTACTCACGTATTTCCTACTTTGTAATTCCTGCTATTGTGTTCCTGTCAGATGGTTGGTTCTGTTATACATATGTTTGGAAGGATGAGTTGAACACAGGAAGGGTGTTGCCGTGCTAATTGATTTGTTACATACATTTATTTATATATGGTGAGGATGAGATAGAAGCACGAGGGGTGTTACCATGCCATGTGACTTGATATATTGGATACACTTCTTATACCAGGAAAGATTGTAATTTTCTACTGTAATTCCTGCTAGTAATTGTTGATTATCTCACAGAGTTGTATACGGTACTTTTGTCTATTATGTTTTGAATTGCCTATACAGTTAGTCTAATGTACAGGTTATAACAAATAACATCTTTCAACTAAAAGTCTCGTCACTACTTCAACGAGGTTAGACAAAATACTTACCAGTACATGGGGTCGGTTGTACTGATACTGCACTTCTGCACATTGCGTGCAGATTTTGGAGCGGAGCTGCTGGTGACGTCGGATGTTGATTCGGAAGATGTTTGTGCGTTTAGATATAGCTGCCATTTGTCCATGGTAGCTTAGGTTATTGATAAGCTGTTTATGTTACCTTCAAGCAAAATATGTATTTATTTTTATCAGTTTTGAAATTCCAAATCTTAGAAGCTCATGATTCATACTACCAAGTCTTGGGTAAATTTGTAACTGTTTAGCTAATTCTTTACTATTTTCCTATAATCTCTTTCGGATTGTATTTTCTGTTAGTTGGCTTACCTAACAGATCGACTTATGTGCCATCACGACTAGTGGTTTTTTGGGTCGTGACAAGGTGGTATCAGAGCACTAGGTTCGTCGGTTCTACATGTCATGAGCAAGTGTCTAGTAGAGTCCTGTAGATCGGTATGATGACGTCCATACCTATCTTCGGGAGGCTACAAGGAATTTAGGAAAAAAATTCCCTTTCTTCTTTCCTTATCGTGCTGCCTTGTTTCAGCTTGAAATCTACAACTTTGATTCCTCCCAATCGCTCATATGTTGTGTTGTTCACTCAGTATTCATTATGTGCCGATGATCGATGATGCTGCAGATGGATTACAATGTGTTTTCTAGCCTTAGAAGCAGATGCAATGTTAAATCTTCTAGTCGTTCATTTGTGGTATGAGGTGGGTTCATGGTCTGGTTGGTAAGCAGAGATTTGGGAAGATTGGCTAGTGGCCTGGCTATTGTGACTAAGGTGGGTTCATGGCAAGGTGTCAATGTGAGTATAACCAGTGGGCCATCTCTTGCATGATGAGTTTGGGTCATCTGTCTCGTGTGAGGTTTCCATTCAGTTGAGTGCATATGTGATCATTTCAGAGCATTTGGGGAAGTTGTTTGACTATTACAATGATGGGTAAGCTCTTGGCAGAGTCTTCAGGGCATTCAATGACCAGTATTGCATGAGTTTTTGAAGTATTCAGCTAAACAGTCGTGTCTTATCGGGGCATGCTATGAAGATATGGTACTTTGGGGTGCCGATGAGGTGATCTATGGCTTCGAGCTAAGTGGTGGAGTTTGCTAATGACGATCAGATTGTAGGGTCATAGACCGTATCAGTTTTCGGACCGAGATATTTCTCGGTTATTTCTTTGGATGGTCATGTGCTGGTGAAGCACGGGTTGCTCGATGCATATTAGTTGTGTATTAGAGATCAGAGTAAGATGAGTACTTATTGAGAAGGTTCTGGAGAGTTCCGGGTCTTATGTAGCCTTTAAGGATTCTTAAATTAGTTTGCGGGTGGGCTTGAAAATGGTAGTGAAATGTAATCGTATCTGCGACATTTCCTTGTCAAGGAAGGTCTACATGTCAATGTTGGAGTGATGCGAGAAATGGCTTTGGGTTCCCAGGAAGTTCCCTCAGGACGGTCATATCAGATTGAGTTACTTTCAGGTTGGCAGTCTGCGTGACTCGATTGAGTTAGAGGCAATTGGTTCTGATTACTTGATTATGTATTACTCAGTTCTGGAGAATTTATCATGGTATGACCATGTTTGGAGTTGATTATTTCTACAGGTATAGAAGCTATATTGCGTGTAGTGGTGTTCTCCTGGATTGAGTTAAAAGAATGATTCTCGGGTGGTGATGTGTTCAATTCGCTTATGGTTCAGAGTTGACTATGAGACTTTAGTAGTGTTGCCAGTTAGAAAGTTCGAGGCGACGCGCCGTGTGGCGTTGAAAGGTAGCATGTACAAGGTTGCAGTTTAGTTTTGGAGGGAAGAATACAAGTTCTTGATGTCTCGGACAATTTTGGGTGTTTGAAGTCTTGTTGGCACTATGGGATTCCCATCCAAGTAGACTTCTCCTGTTGGCAGGCACATTGTGTTATGACTTATGGGTGTTTCTTCGCGAGATGATGGATTATGAATTACATGTCAGCTATTTGAAAAGCGGTGTTGAGATTGGGTATGAAAATTCTGGTATTCGTGAGGCTCAGAGACTGAATGTTCTTGTTGGCAGACTATTCCTTGATTGCGAGTTGTGAAGGAGTGTAGAAGATTGGATGATTAATGGTAGGTGTTATGGAAAGGTTGCTATATAATTTTGGAAGGTTTATTACATGTTTGAGGATGATCAGAATTTGGTTTGGGGATTATTTTGAGCCCAGTGAGGGTGTGTATTCTGTATCAGGTTGGATTTGCTTGCTCTTGTGCAGTTGATGCCACATGTATATCATCGGGCAGAGTAGATGTTATTTTCCCCTTGGTTTATGTCGTATGTTTATCTCGTATGCTATGGTGGGTTGTGAGGGTTACATGATTCTTCGCACGCATATTGTGATTCAGTTTAGGCCTCATGGCATTATGGGCGAGGTAGCCCTTGTGATGTTGATTTTCTTATTGCACCATCGTTGTGCTTGACTTTCTCAGTATTGTTTGTTCCTAATGATTTTCCCCACAGTTATATTTTGCATACTCTATTGTGCTTGATGTTGACACATATGTGATTAGTGAGCCCGAGTATTATGGCTCGAAGGGTACCCTATATAGATTGATATGATGGGATCGGGTTGCACGCCACAACAGTTCAGTGATGAAATGTGGCTCCTTATTTCTATTTCGTGTATTTTTCTTTCACCTTGTTGATAATAGTTCATAGTAAAATGCTAAAATTTCCCTGCCTGCTTAACTTTCTTAGTAGTTTTCTTATTTAGTTTTCTTATTGTTATCTCTCATGTCTGAATTATTACTTGGTAGTGTACGGAACCGGGTTGTCTGTGGCTCCATATGTTTATTGTTGATGCTTGTCGATGCTGCTGCTCATATTGGCTGAGATGAGGTTTCTAGACCTGAGACTTGCGCTATTGTATTGAGATGAGGAAGGTTTGGAAGAATAACACTATATTTTGTTGAGGATGTGGACAATGGCCCTGGTCGGGCAAGTGAGTTTCTTGGCTTATTGATCAGATGAGTGGTTAAGCGGTTATGCATGTTTCTTTCATCATCGGTAGGGTATGAATCTTTTGAACGAGGTTCTAATCGGTATGAGGTTTGCTACCGACACCAGATTTGTTTTGGGCAGTAATGATGGTCGGCAGTTCCTACTGTGAGTGTTGAAGTAATGTGGTATATCATGTGATTACATCTTGTATTATGTTTTTGTCTTGATACAACTTGTTCAGTATGTGGCTGTGGAATTCGGATCTTGTAATTAATTCTAGATGATAGAGATTGAGTTCTAAGGTTTAAGGACCAAGGTCGAAATAAGGATCTCTAGTTATATTGTGTTGGAAAGCTTATGTGGATCAAGGTGACGTGGAATCAACCCCGGGTTTATGCTTAGTAAGGTTACACCATGATTTGGTAGCTTTGGAATGACTCCTGGCACGTTCGAGGACGACCGTGTGTTTAAGTGGTGGAGGATGTGACGACCCGACAGGTCGTTTTGAATATCTGCACTTCGATCGGTATTTTGAGGGCTCGAGTAAGTCCGTGTTATATTATGGGACTTATTGATTTATTTGAACATGGTCCCGAGGAGCTCGGGTGAGTTTCAGATAGGTTTGGGTTGTGTTGCGCTCGTTTTTTTATGTTTTGACGTTGTTTCTTCAAGCATAAATGGTACTACATTAAGCACATTAGCTCCAATTTCTACTTTTATTGAAGCATTAGTTCTGTATCGTAAGTACGGAGCCAAAAAAAGAATCGTCAAATTTGGAAATCATATGAGTTTATGGTCATTTTACTAAGAACTGGATTGCAAGATTTTTCAGATAAATTACGAAATTGCCACTGACTTCGTATTTAAAAATTTGCGCTATTTTCAAATATTGAAACCAACATATATCCTTCAATATAAGGTCAAATGGAGTGATTCAAGAGCCTAACTTGACTAGAATTGCACAAGGAATCCACTGGAGTCATCAAAATGGAGTATCGAGATCATTTGGAACAAGAAACGAGGCAGAACAGTGTTAAAATGAGGGTTTTGTTCATTTAACATATTTTGAGTTGAGGAGCTCGGAACTGGGAAATTTTTGAGGCGGTTTTCACCATATGAATTTGGGTAAGTGTTCTTTACTCGGTTTTGATTATATTCCATGAATCTATCTTCGATTTTAGCTTTTGGTTGATGAAGTTTAAAGAGGAAATTGGGGATTGTGGCCTAAAGTTTCATAATATGAATTTTTGAGTTTTAAACATCGATATGGAGTCGAAATTGAGTGAAACTAGTATGGTTGGACTCGTAATTGAATGACTTGTCGGATTTTTTAAGTTTTATCGGGTTCCGAGGCGTGGGCCCTAGTGTATTTTTGGCCGAATTTTGGATTTGATTTAGGATTCGATATTTATAATTTGGAAATATTTCCTTGGGATTTATTTCACTACAAGAAATCGGTCTTTTTGTGGTGACTAATGTCGCCATAAAATATCATAAAGTCGCCACTAAATATTTTTAGCAGCGACCATAAGCTCGCTTCAAGTACTTTTGTAACTGAATGTTATGTCGCCACAAATAGTATACATGTTGTAGTGACCTCTGTCGCTACCAGGAAATGTTCAGCAAAGTAGATTTTATGGGGTTCGCTGCTAAAGAATAACATACAGTGGCAAACATATTTAGTGGCGACTATCAAGTTGCCACAGAAAAATCTTACTTTTTGTGGCAGTTAGAGTCGCCACTGAAGCCTCGTTTTAAAAAAAAATTATAATCATTTATTAGCCAGTTGTATTCCTACTAATTACCCAACGACAATAATATTATAACGAACACCACCAGATACGCCAACAAAATTGTATAGGAACTTTTTATTACCAATAAAGTCTATGTAACAAAGTATACAATGCTCCATAATACATTGTAATCGAATATACACATGGAAAGAAAGAAAAACAAATGTTTTCGAATTCCTACATGGTGAAGAACCTTATCCCTTTAACTTTAAGATAAATGCATAGGATCATGTCTTCAAACTACACCAATGTCTTGAAACTACTCCTTGAGCAACTTCATTTTCCTTGCTATTAAAAAACAAAGAATATTAACATATGCATCCAAAGTCAAATACTAAAGGAAATCATGTAAAAGGGGAAGGATAACTAAAACTATATAAAACTGTGGGAAGTGATTGGCTTTCAAGAAAGAGAAGACATACAGTGAATTTGCATTGTATGCCTAGTGAACAACATAATCAATTATGCAAATTTAATCTGTTAGAAGGAACATTGATCATATATTCATTCTTAGAATTTAAGAAATAGCAAAATGGTATGATAAACAGAATTCTCTAATGAATACTTTCGACACGCTACATTCCTGAGAAAAAAACTTGTTATAATAATGCTTTCCAAATCTTACCTTGTCTAAGAGAAGAAGTAAAGTTTAACTTTTGGTAGCGCTGGTACATGTATAATATTTAAAACTTGAGGTGTCTTTTGTAGGTTTTTGGCTTTACATCGTGAAACTAGAATTCGTAAGAGTACATAAGTGAATAAAAGATATTATTTTTACTAAAACCTTACATATTGAATACAAATATTTCTCTCAACCAATCAAAATAGATTCGGCCATAACAAGATCTACCATTTTGTGTACTTACCTTTATAATATACAAAAAGATCTACCATTTTGCGTACATAATAGTTATCAACGTTTACTTGAGACAAGGCTTAGGGAACTAAATTAATTTATTATAAATTGGGCGTTCATAAGAGTTAAGGGCTTATATAATATTACATGTGAAATTAGCATTCAAGCATGTAACACAAGTGGTGTATAGCTAATCACAAGCATCCAATTTTTGCCCTCAATCCAACCAGGTTAGCTTTACTCAAAGCATTATTACTAATTTTCCTATTTGAGATTCATCAAGAGACTTCAAATATGTAGAAACCACAAATTGAGCCTAAAGGAAATGACTTTGTTGATTCAACAACACAAAATAGTAAAGCATATATCATATTTTTGACCCTTATTAATTAAGGACTAACCTCCTGATAGCTTCCTAGTAATATAACATTGAGATCTGAAGATATTAAAGCTCGCTCACATAGTTTATTTGCCATGTGGAGCTCCTTTAGATGGCTATATTTAGACTCCCTGATCAAACCTGATTAAATATGAGGTTAAAAAAGTTAGCTGATAACTAAGTGTTCAATTGCTAGTTTGATCAAGGAAGACTTCATCTTATATCGTGAAATAAAAGGACTTTATAGACATGATAAGCTGTAAATCTGTAGAGAATACGGAATAAGCTGATTAACCTCACCATATTCATTAATTGGAGCATCATAATACCCTTTTATTCATCAACTAGTGTACTTGTTCGCACTTCGCGCGATAAAGAGAAAGAAGTCAAAATACATTTATGTAATAACGTCATAATTCTTCGTAAAGGAAAATCAATCTTTAACATACATCCTACATGAAATTCTTTGATTGAAAGAATATTTCCCTAAGCTTCTGACTAAACATAGATCAAGAATTTGAATTAATATACGTGAACTTGACTAAGAAAGAGGAAATATACACTAATTACATATAAAATAGGTATATATACTTTAATATATAAAAATTTGTCTATTTTCTTTAGAGCGTCTTTATAGTGTAGTTTTCCTATGTAAATATGAGTTGATGTCCGCCTTTTTCCTCTCTTAAGGTTCTTCCATAATATTTAGTTTCCTACAGGATGAAGATGAATGCTGCAGGAAAGACATGATGTAAATGATTCCTACAGAAAAAGCACAATCCTACAGAAAAATCAAAGAATAATATGTATAATTATAGCCGCTCCTAAAAATATTAGCCGATAAAATATATCATCATAAGATACATCATGTACCAACTCCAATCATTCACTGTTCTAAATAAGATTCTTCTTCGCGGAATAAGTTTGTTACATCATATGCATATCAAGAGAGAATTTTCAGTAACTTCTATAAAAGTGAAAAGTATGAATATAATAATTGCAAATTAAAGTTCAAACAGAAAGCTTACTCTTTGCACTTTCTTCTCCAAAGGCAAAGAGAGATTTCATGAATTAGACCAGACTAGGCCAATAACCACCAAAATCGTACCTATTAACAACAGGAAAAAAGAATTGAAGCTTTCAGTGAAAATACCATTAGCAATGGAAGGAAAACCAATTAGAGACCAAAAGATAAAATGAATAAGAAACCCAAAATCTCCAAATATCCATTCCAGAAGCTAAAAATTATGTAATAGAGATAATTTTTTCGACACAGTTTACCACTTCTAAGAATGAAAAAATTGGGGGTAAAGAGGAATATTATCAAAACCTATGGTGATTTTAGCCGGATCATGCAGAAAACTATCAATCTATAGGAGAAAAGAGCACATTCTGGAGTATAATATGCCTCCAATAAATTTATGATTGAGCAATCCTTGACAAACCGTTCTAACATCGGTAAATCATCAAAGATTCTAATTTAATAACATCTTATGGAGGCCATAATTTTCCCTCTTAAGCTACTGAAATTGCTCTGTAGTAGAACCCACAGAAAAATAAATGAGTAGAGAAGACATTCAACAATTAAAGATTACTTAATAACAAGGTAACATTATTTTTCTTATCCATTAAAAAAAATATGAAGGCACAATTTTTGACTTAATTATATGAATTTAAGCACAATCAGATGCTTGCCAAAACTGAAAAAATGATATTTAAAGACCGTAAATTAATCAGATGGTTCAAATATATGAAATGTGACTAAGTAGAGAAATCAACAAGGAGCCCAGTAATGACCTAGGCATACACACTTGAATTTAACAGAACATGAAGATTTTTACCTTAACGAAAATTTTAAATAAATTATCCATACAAAAAAGAACAAGATAAGGCTATCATAGTAATCTGAACAAATTCCAAAATAAAGAAAGAACATTTGAAGACTTCACAAAAAACTCAAGACCATTTCAATCTACAAAATCGACTCTTAACATAAGCAATTTTCCGTAACAAGAAAAAAATAAACACACACACACACACACACACACACACACACACACACACACATATATATATATATATAAAATAGAACTTTTGCAGCTTACTAAATCTCAAAGGAAAGTAGAGAAAACAAACACAGGGCTGCTTCGTGGTACTCAGAAACTAAATCGTTTTCTTCCATTTCTTTTTTCATCTTCGACTCTAGATATAAATGGTTGAGAGATCTAGAGAGAGAGAGAGAGAGAGAAGGCAAAGGGGTGAGGTTTGATTTAGGAGGAGAAGGAAGTCACTTGGTTTTCTTTCTGCTTTCACAAGTTCGCTGCTCAGTTAGGGTTTTGAGTTCGAGATCGTCAAAGGGGATTTGGTAAGAAAATAAACAAAAGACAGAGTATTTAATTTTTATTTATTTTTTAACTTTAAAGAAAATAAATAGAGGCGGCTTGGTCGCTGCTACAGGACTATTGCAACAACTTTAAAAAAAGTCGCCACAAATGTGCTCTAAGTAGAAAATAAAAAATTTGGGGGAAGCGGGAAAGGAAAAGACTGTACTTATTTATTGCGACCTAAGTATAGTCGCCACTAAAAGTTTAATTTGTGCTGCGACAAATAGAGTCTCCATCGAAGCTATCACTTTTGTAACAATTAAATTAGTCGCCACAAAAGGTCGTCGCTAAAACACTGATTTCTTGTAGTGTTTGATGCATTTGAGTTGCTTTTGGCTAGTTTTGAGCCGTTCAGAGGTCACTACACGCGTGATGGAATTTTTGGAGCATCGCTTGGCTTGCTCGGTATTGTAATCGACTTGTTCGAGGTAAGTATTTTGCCTAACTTTGTTGAGGGAGTTTTTCCACTTATTTGTCATTGTTTGCTACCTGCGGGGGTGATACATACATGAGGTGACGAGCGTATATGTATGTGACAAGGTTAATCATGCTTGGGGGGTTGATTATGTTACATTTATATTTGTAGAATTTCGTGACCTCTTGCTTCATGCCTCACTTGACTACTAGATATTAAGAACCTAGTATTAAATGTTAGAATCGAGACTTAGCCTATTATAACTTGATCAAATTTGATGGAACTCTGAGAATACATTGATGTTTATAATTCGGTCATTTCTATGCATAATTATTAATACATTGCTACAGCCGATATTTTGAGATGCTAGATTCCATAATTGTACTGTTGATAAATTGTGGGATTAGTGGAATTACTTGAATCATGTATTCCTTGAGGGTTTATTGAATCATTGTTGGCTTGGAAATCAATGATTGAGAATTTGTTTTGAATATTCATTTGGACACTCTCCTCGATATTATTTATACTTCGTGCCTTGCTGTTTTATTGATATTCATATGCTTGGTAAGGAAGAGAGTAACGCACGAAGGGTGATGCCGAGCCATTTTATATTTATTATCATGTGAGGAAGAGTGTAAATCACGAAGGGTGATGCCGTGCCATTTTATATTCATTATCATGTGAGGAAGAGTGTAAAGCACGAAGGGTGATGCCGTGCCATTTTATATACATCATCATGTGAGGGAAGAGTGTAAAGCACGAAGGGTGATACCGTACTATATCATGTGAGAGTAAAAACACGAAGGGTGATGCCGTGCCATTTTATTTATATTGTTATGCTTTTAATATTATGATATCATGGAACGAGGGGTGTTTCTGTGCAGGTGAGGTTGAGGGACATGCATTATGATGTGATATCTGTTTTCCGTGTACACATTTCCGCCTTTACCTTGAGCTATTATTGTCGAAATTATATATTTTGTGTGATATATTATTACTGTCCCCTACTTGACCTCTATCCCAATTGTTGTTGCGTTGTCCATGTATTTTACTTGCTTAACATGCCTATTTCCTAATTTTAAAATTATAATCATGCCATACCTATTCCGTCACACTCTAGTTTAAGTATTCCGTCATGCTAGTCATTCACGCCCTTACTTGTTAACTTCTAAAGTTCATGTGTTTCCTTTTTATTTTTCATATTTGTACTTAGGCCTCCAATATGCTAGTTAATTGACGTTGATATCCCTTAATTTCCAATTGTTGTTATTACTCACGTGCTTTCCGTTTAGTTCTTTACTACTGCCCACATGTATATCTTTGTCCATTGTTGTTACTCGCGTATTTCCTACTTTGTAATTCATGTTATCGTGTTTCTGTCATATGGGTTGTTCTGTCATACGTACATTTGGAAGGATGAGTTGAACACTGGAAGGGTGTTGCCGTGCTAATTGATTTGTTGCATAAATTTATTTATATATGGTGAGGATGAGATAGAAGCAGAATGGGTGTTACCGTGCCATGTGACTTGATATCTTGGATACACTTCTTATACCAGAAAAAAATGTAAATATTCTACTGTAATTCCTGCTAGTAATTGTTGATTGTCTCACAATGTTGTATACGATACTTTTGTCTATTATGTTTAGAACTGCCTATACAATTAGTCTAATGTACATGTTATAACAAATAGCATTTTTCAACTAAAATCCTCGTCACTACTTCGAAGAGTTTAGACAAAATACTTACCAGTACATGGGGTCGGTTGTACTGATACTGCACTTCTGCACAATGCGTGCAGATTTTGGAGCGGAGCTGCTGGTGACGTCGGATGCTGATTCGGAAGATATTCGTGCATTTGGATATAGCTGCCATTTGTCCATGGTAGCTTAGGTTATTGCTAATCTATTTATGTCACCTTCAAGCAGAACATGTATTTATTTGTATCTGTTTTGAAATTCCAAATCTTAGAAGCTCGTGATTCATACTACCAGGTCTTGGGTAAATTTATAAATGTTCAACTAATTCTTTACTATTTTCCTATAATCTCTTTTGGATTGTATTTTCTGTTAGTTGGCTTACCTAGGGGACCGACTTAGGTGCCATCACGACTAGTGATTTTTGGGTTGTGATAGTAAGAGAAAGAGGCTCCAGGTTTCCAAAATTCTTGATAACAATGAAAATTGGCCAGAATCACAATAGGAGGTAGCCAAGGAGGCAGTGGAGTTATTCTCTGAAGAAAGGGTGCCAACAAACTTTGATATTATCAACCATGTTCCCATAATGGTTTTTGAAGAGCAAAATGATAGGTTATGGGCTAAACCTACTTTGGAAGAGGTAAAATAGGCTGTGTTTAGCTTAAATGGAGATGGTGCTAGTGGCGATGAAGGCTTCACTTGCCAATTTTATCACTATTATTGGGGTATAATCCCAATTAGGATGTGCTAGGCATGGTTAGGGCTTCCTTTTGTGGATC
Organism: Nicotiana knightiana; assembly: GCA_005239525.1. Classification (NCBI taxonomy): domain Eukaryota; kingdom Viridiplantae; phylum Streptophyta; class Magnoliopsida; order Solanales; family Solanaceae; genus Nicotiana; species Nicotiana knightiana. The sequence goes on from MDKJ01309244.1 coordinate 87,397, forward strand.
AGAACTTCCAAGATTCATTACACACACCAACCTAGTTCTACTACCAAAGAAGAAAACTGTGTCTACCTTTTCAGATATGAGACCTATTAGTTTGAGCTATTTCTCAAGGAAGATCATTTCTAGAGTGTTTCATGAGAGGTTAGTAGAGATGTTACATACACTCAATTCTCCTAATCAAGCAGGGTTTGTGAAAGAAAGGAGTATTGTGGAGAACATTCTATTAACATAGGAGATAGTGACGACATTAGAAAGAGGGGTAAAATATCCAATGTGGTGATCAAATTGGATATGGAAAAGTCTTATGATAGGATGTCTTAGTTGTTTATGACCAATGTGTTGAGGTAGATGGGTTTTGGTGAGGTTTTAATTGACATGGTATTCAAATTGGTCTCAAATAACTGGTATTCAGTATTACTAAATGGCCAAGCAAATGGAATCTTTAAATCCACAAGAGGTATCAAGCAAGGTGACCCTCTATCTCCTACGTTATTTATATTGGCAGGAAAATTGTCACAGAGAGCTTTGGATGCCTTATTTGACAATCAAGATTTCATTGGATTTGAAATGCCAAAGTGGAGCTATAATCAATTATCTTTCATATGCTGATGATACAATTATATTTAGTTTCTTTCACTTTGGTGCAATACAATGGATTATGAATATCATTGAAGAATATGAAGTTGCATCTGGACAAAAGGTGAATAAGGAGAAGTCATCTTTTTACATGCATGAGAACACACCCTATCATGAAGACAATGCAGTGCATCTCATCACACAATTTCAGAGCCATTACCATTTACTTACCTTGGTTGCCTAATATTTTATAGTAGAAAGGTAGAAGGTGTTTTACAAAGACATTATTCATAAGGTCCAGGAGAGACTTCACTCGTGAAAAGGCAAGCTACTATCTATAGGTGGGAGAGCAGTATTGATGGCACCTGTTCTGGATAGTACGCCAAATCATCTATTATCAGCAATGAACCCTCCACGGTATGTAATTGATGGGTTACATAGATTGTTTGCATGATTCTTTTAGAGTAACTAGGAATGGCAAGGCTAAGCATTGGGCTTCATGGGATACTTTATGTTTTCCTAAGGATGAGGGTGGTGCAGGATTTAGATTGTTGCATGATGTCTTCAAGGCATTGTTTTCAAAACTATGATGGAGTTTCAGGACCAAGGAGACATTATGGTCTACTTTCATGAGAAAAAAATGTTGTAAGAAGATCAATGAGGCGGTGGTACGGAGCAAATGTATGAAAAAAAATGTTGCAAATGAAAGATTTGATGGAAAATCAAATATTGTGGCAAGTGAGGAGTGGTGATGCACATTCCCGATATGATAATTGGACCAAATTAGGGGCCCTATACCATGCTACTAGACCTGATCATTGGTGTGATGAATCCATCACACAAATCACTAAAGTAGTAGAGAAAGACAGCTAGAATGAAGAACTTTCCAGAGACATATATCCTGGGGAAATAGATGATCACATACTGGAGTGCATTGCATCTCCAAATGCCGAGGAGCTGAATGATAAACCGTGGTGGCAACTTGACTTTTAAAGCCATTTCACTGTCAAGTCTGCATGCCAGTACATAAGAAGAAGAATAATTGATAATATGTTGTACAAGTTTATTTGGGTAAAGGGGTTACAATTCAAGATATCCTTTTTCATGCGGAGATTATGGAAGGCAAGACTACCATTAGATGATACATATAGAAGTTGGGGATATCTCTTTATTTCAAGGTGTTGGTGTTGTAGAAGCCCTAAAAAGGAAACACTTGCTCATGTTTTCTTTAGGTCTCCCGTGGCAAAGTTTTTATGGAAATACTTTAGCTCAACTGCAGGGATTAATATTGAAGGAAAGGTCTTGATAAAGTTGATTAATGAATGGTGGAAAAAACTAGTGAACACTAGTCTCAAACCTATTTACCAAGTTATTCCTTCACTGATTATGTGGCACTTATGGAAGAGAAGGAATGCAGGCAAACAATCAAGAGTGGTCTGAATTCCATGATAAACTAATGGCTCATAAACCTAAGTTGAAGTGCACTAGGGTCTGGTGGCAGCTGCCTCCTACATGATGGATAAAGTGTAACATTGATGGAGCATGCAGAGGAAATGATGGTAAAGATTCTTATGCTTATTGTATTAGAGATGGAATGGGTGATCTACTTTATGCACATGAATATAAGATTGAAAATGCAACTAATAACATTACAGAAGCCACAACTATCATGGAAGCTCTAAGGTACATTGTGCAATCTCAGTCACCTATTTGTGTCATTGAAACTGATTCTATGTTGATGAAACAAATCTTAAATGAAGTGTGGGATCCTCCATGGAATATTGTAATATAGATAGAGGAGATTAAAAGGCTCATGACTAAGTGTTCAGTTGCAATGACTTGCTCTTAGGAAGGAAATAAGTTAGTAGATCATCTTGCTAAATTAAAGTTAGAACACCAAGCAACTGTACAAGTGAATTCATTTATGGAGCTGGATACTGAATGAAGGAAGATCTTAAATAGTGACAAGTCACAGATACCCTACATTAGGGTAAGAACAACAAAGCCTAGCTCTATATGATGATGTACTGGGATAACAAGATATTGATGTGGGGAGTATGTGTAGTAAGGAGAATGGTGATGAAATGTTGTAGAGGAGATGGGAAAGCCACAGGAGAAGAATTATACATCTCCCTTTCTTCTCAAATCATTAGGGAGGAGATTTATAGAATAAAGGTATTTTATACTAACATAGTTTTCTGTTTTGCAGTTTATGTTGTTGGTGCTTGGTCTTATATTCTAGACAAGCCTGTAAGAGTGGTATTAGAATCTTTGATTCTCATTCCCTATAGGTGTAACCAGTTCATAAGCCAGGACAAAATGTTACCAAATGAGCTGTGGAGAAGGCTTTAAATAGGCCAACCAAACTGGATATTCATAGAGTACAGGTTGGGTTTGGATGTGGAGTATTATGCTATAAGATGTAATTAACTTCGTTCTATTAGCATCCCAGAGGTCTTACAAGATATAAACAGCAAGGTAATTGATACACGCAAAAAGCTTTCATTGCCAAGGCGTTACAATTTGAGACATGGGAGCTGGCATCATTTTTTGGGCTGCTTGATCATCATATGGAGGTACTGCCAAGTAAACTTTGCCTATATTATACATGAGGAAGGCAGTGGCAACATGTTTGTTCTGGTAATTGTTTTGTACAACTATGAATTCCTAAGGAAAAGTCACAACAACAATAGTGTTGCATGTATCTGGTCTGTTAGGATTGGCTTCATTGCGCATGTGTTTTTATCCAGTTCGGCGTTGTTAAGATTGGATCATTGTGTTAGGAATCAACATGTATTAATGTTTGGTATGAATTAGAACTGCTTATCCCTAGAATCATATGAGAAGTTGTGTAGTGCAGTGCAGTTGGAAAGCTTTGATCACACAAGATTTTGGCCAAGAGAGGCTTTTCATGGGAGATGCTTTATAGTTTATTTTGTCCTATCACTATTGAGTGTAATGCTCAACACTGATAATAGGATTGATGTACTTTCATATTTCATTTTTCACCTCCTCCTGACATTTTGTAGTTCCTTTTTGATTGATATTAATATAAACGCCACTAAGCACCTAGCGTAGTGGTATATTTTGATATAAAAAACTATCGGATATTACACAGATATAATTTCTAATTTAATAATGATCCAAATTAGAAATACAAGAACTTGTGCACCTATTAATAGAGTTATGATCCTCAAGTCAGACACAATATTTTCTTTTCTAATATTCAGTTGTTGAAAAAGTGAGAGGCACTCATGCCTTGGTTTGGAAGACCAATAACTATAGTCTAAAATATTTAAGTCGTTCTCATGGATTCAAGCATGTTTTTCCTTCTTGTTTTTTGTTATTGATGATTTGACATGATTGATCCTGCAAAGATGATAGTTCTCACTTAATGTTTTTTCTTCTTACAATTGGTATCAGAGCTTCTATCATGTTAAATAATTAAGACTTTGTGTGTTAATAGAACCCATCCACAAACGTCCTATAATACCCAGCTAAGCCCAAGAAACTACGAATCTCTGTTGGAGTAGTAGGTCTAGGCCAATTCTTCACAGCTGCAATCTTCTGAGGATCAACCTTTATTTCTTCCCTGGAGACGACATGACCCAAGAACGTGATCGAATCAAGCCAAAATTCACATTTCAAAAACTTCGCATACAACTGGTGCTGTCGCAGAGTCTGCAGGGCTGCCCTGAGGCGATCAGCTTGGTCCTCTCGACTTCGTGAATATACAAGGATATCGTCAACAAACACTATCACAAAGGAGTCAAGAAAAGGTTTGCAGACTCGATTCATAAGATCCATAAAAGCTGTCGGGCAATAGTTAGTCGAAAAGACATTATCAAAAATTCAAAATACCCATACCGGGTTCTGAAGGCTGTTTTCAGATTATCCTGTTCTTTGATCTTTAATTGGTGATACCCGGATCTTATATCAACTTTGGAGAGGAAATTAGCACCATGTAATTGATCAAACAAATCATATATCATTGGTAATGGGTACTTGTTTTTGATTGTGACTTTGTCGAGCTGCTGGTAGTCAATACACATCAGTAGCGACCCATCTTTCTTTCTTACAAAAAGGACCGGTGCGCCCCAAAGAGACACACTCGGTTGGATGAAACCCTTTTCTAACAAGTCCAACAGTTGTTCCTTTAGCTCCATCAATTCCGCCGGTACAGTCCTGTAGGGCGGAATAGATATAGGTTGCGTGCCTGGCATCACATCAATCCCAAAATCAATCTCCCTGTCTGGCGGGATCCTAGGGAGCTCATCAGGAAAGACCTCCGGAAATTCATTCACAACTGGCACAGACTCAAGTATAGGTGCCTCATGTCCGTAACCCGGACCAAATGGCAGATACACCCCTTGTTAATCATCTTTCTAGTCTTAAGGTAGGAAATAAACCTACCCTTTAGCACCACATAAATACCTTTCCATTCAATGACTGGTTCATATGGGAACTTGAACCTAACGGTCTGGTTCGGCAATCAAGCTTAGCAAAACAGGAATAAAGCTAGTCCATCCCCATGATCGCATTAAATTCAACCATCCCCAATTTTATGAGATCGGCCATGGTGTCCCGACCATGCACCGAGACAACATAATCCCTATAAATCCGCCGGCCCCAACAGACTCACCAACTTGAGTAGATACAGAGAATGGCTCATGAAGTTGTTCAGTTTTTATCCCAAATTCCATATAAACACAAGGAGTGACATAGGACAAAGTGGAACCAGGATCAATAAGAGCATATGCAACACGAGATTGGACAGTCAATATACCAGTGAGAACATCTGGAGAAGCCTCTGAATCCCGACGCCTCCGCATGGCATAAAATCTTGTAGGCCCTCCCGAACTCTGAGTAACACCCCCAGCTGCACCACACCCTGCTGGCGCTGGAGTGCCTCGAGCTGGAGGAGATGCCGTGGATATAGTAGTTGCAGAACTAGCTGGCTACGCCGTACCGCTGCCCATGGTCCGGCGAGATGAGTGGCAATCTCTCTGAATGTGGCCCCTCATACCGCACGCATAACATATAGGTAGGTCCATGTAGCAGACCCCAAAGTGTGTCCTCCCACACTTAGGGCATGTAGGTCTCCTCTGCTGCTGAAATCTCCCTCATGGACGAACCTGCTGGTGGGGTCTCCTATTGCCCTAATTAGGACTGAAACAACTCCACTGCTGCTGGGTAGGACCTGATAGTTGTGCACTCATCAAAGACTAGGCGGAAGACTGTGATAGCCCTGCTCACCCCCCCCCCTCTAAATTCTGACCTACCACAACCACCAGCATTAGAAGAACCACCATAGTTGCCCGCGGACAGGGCCTTGCTGTTACCTCACGCTCCCTTCTGTTCTTCAACTTATGGTTCTCTGTAGCTTGAGAAAATGCTACCATCTTCCCATAGTTCATGTCATAATTCAAGGCAGTTGTAGTAGCCTCGTTAATAACCAAGGAGCTAAGGCCCTGTACAAATCGGCGCACCCTGGTACTCCCACACACATGCCACCCTGTTTTAGGTTCTCAAACTCTGGGGCACGTGCTAACTTAGTCTTGGCCGGAAAGAAATGATCCATGAAAGCTTCCGAAAACTCACTCCACCTCGCCGGATGGCTTCCCTCCTCACAGGATTCCTCGGACATCTCAAACCAAGAATAACCCTTAACCTTTAGGCGGTAGGAGGCTAACTCCACTCCATTTGTCTCCGTAGCACGCATAACTCTAAGGGTCTTGTGCATCTCATTGATGAAATCCTAGGGATCCTCCTCGAGATCAGTACTAGTGAACACTGAAGGATCTAGATAAAGAAACATGTTAACCCTAGAACATGTAGAGTCCCCTTATTTACTAGAAGAAGTGAGGGCAACATTCGACCGCTGGGCCTGGGAAGCCACTATCTGAGTCAGCATCTATATGGCTCCCCTGAGATCCTCATCTGAAAACCGAGACTGGAAGCTGGGGCTGGAGGTGGAACCGGAATATCGGTTGAGGGATTTGTCGCACTCTCATCAGGTGTAGGAGCTGGTGCAGCCTGAGCAGGAATAGTAGAATCAGGCAGTGTAGTAACAGGGGGAATATCCTCACCCCTCGGTTGCTCACCCATATCATCAATGATAAAACCACCTTCCACCCTGGGGGTAACATCGACTCCTTGGCCAGTTCTTGCCCTCTTCTCAGGCTCAATTTATTGAAAGTTAGAGCAATGCACGACTACACGGGGGAACAATCTTAAAATCATCTTTAGTGCACGATCAAGAACACCAAGGAAGGGTGTTATTCCTAAATGTCCAAGCAGCCTCCTAATTATAGATGCGATCAACAACACACTGATAAGAAGGACTCTACTGAACACGGCTCCGAGACATCCTAGGACACTTAAAAACCTTAGGCTCAGATACCAAGTTTGTCACGCCCTAAACTCGGGGAGCGCGACCGGCGCTCAACCGAGATAATCCGGCCAAGCAAGCTTGTACAATACCTTCTATCCGGACTTACTCATGAATAAAAATAAAAATTTCATTTCATTAATTAGGCAGGGAGGAGGATCAAGTAAACATCAACACTAATTCATTATCAGCAGTTACATTATTTATGAGTTTCCAAAACACATACATTTTTATGGTTTAATATGGAACGTGTGATACAGATTACAACATTACTAGTTTGACTTTCCCCACACCAACATACCACCCACATTATGCCAACGAGGCCTCTAATAGATACAAAAGAGTACAATGATAGTGTCGACAACAAGGCCCCGCCTATACCTCAAAACATAGTAATACACACAAAACAAAAGTTTTACAACCCCAGAATGAGATGGGGCTCACGAAGACAACTGGGAAGATTGAGTACCACTATCAATGGTAAGTATCCTCCGCTGTGGAATGACCTGCATCTAGTAAAGATGCAGCTCCCCCGGCAAAATGGACGCTAGTACATGCCGTATAGTACTAGTATTAAAATCAAACACCTAATCATGAACTTTGAATTACAACATAAATATGATGAATCAGGGTGACAATAGAATATCATATATAGCCGTTAAAGCCAAAGAATATTTATCAAGAGTTGTCTGTGTCACTAATGAATTTTAAGACAAGAACCTTTGTAAACATCTTTACACAAAGCGGCCTCGTCGCCTCACCCCAATGTATGCGGTGGAGGTGCATCACGGTACCAATACTTACACAGAGCGGACTATCCACCTCACCCCAATATGTGGGGGTGTAACAACATTACCAATACCTACGCAGAGCGGCCCTGCCGCCTCACCCAAATTTGTACGAGTGTAGGTGTAACAACAATACCAATTCCTACAAAGAGCGGCCCTGCCACCTCACTCAAATATGTGCGTGTAACGACCCTGCCGGTCGTTCCATGTGATTAGCCCCGTTTCCCCCATTTCTGCTTTATCACATTTTTCTTAGCCTACTTATGTTGTGTTGGGTCGGTTGGTTCGGGTTCGGAGTGGTCGTAGTGAGAACTGAGACACTTAGTCTCTTAAATGAGCTTAATAGCTTAAAAGTCAAACTAGGAGTTGACTTATTGGTAAATGACCTCGGAGTGTGGATTTTATGGTTCAAATAACTTCTTTAGGTGATTTGGGACTTAGGAGTGTGTTGGGAATGAAATTTTGATTTCCCGCGTAGAATTAGGCTTGAATTGGCGAAGGTTAGTTTTTGGCGATTTCCAGTCGGCAATGGAAATAGGCTATAGGGATTGGAATGGAATTCCGACAGTTGAAGCAGGTTCGTAATGTCATTTTGGATATGTGTGCAAATTTTCAGGTAAATCGGATGTGTTTTGGTTAGTTTCGGCATCATTGGCGAAATTTAGAAGTTTTAAAGTTCATAGGCTTAAATTTGATGTAATTTTGGTGTTTTTGTGTTGTTTTTAGTGTTTCGAAGGCTTGACTAAGTTTGAATGATGCTATGGGGTGTGTTGGTATGTTTGTATGGGTCCCCGAGGGGCTTGTGATTGATTTCAGATGGTTAACGGAGGGTTGGACTTAAGAATTTGCAGCAAAATAGTTGCTGGTGTGAATATACTGGTGTGGCTGCAGGTGCGATGCCGCAGGTGTGAAGGTCCGTGCGCAGGTGCGAAAAGAGGCCAGGCAGGAGGAATCCACAGGTGCAAAGCAAGGGCCGCATCTGCAAAGCCGCAAGTGCAGAGAAGGACTCACATGTGCGAAGTTTGGACTGTTAGTGGGTTATCACAGGTGTACACCTGGGCCGCAGGTGCGAGTAATTGTCCGTAGGTGCGGATTAACTGGGCAGAACAGTATAAATAGGTGCCTCCACGAATCTTTTGTCATTTCCTCCATTGTTGCATGCGGGTTGAGCTTGTTTGAGAGAAAATTGAAGGGGGAATTCGGAGGTCTTCAGTGGAGGTAAGTTCCCGGATTATAAAACTTGTTTTTATGTTATTTTGTAATGGAGTAGGCTTGTAATTGAAGAATTAAAGTGGAAAAAGTTGGGAAAAATGGGGAGGAAATTTGGAAATTCCTTTGGTTATTTGAGTGGGAAATTATGGTCCGATTGTGGAGTTTTTGGTATGTATAGAATCGTGGGAGGATGAGGATTCTAGTGATGTAAATTTTATAGAATTTCGAGACGTGGGCCTGGGGCTCGGATTTGGCCGAATTTCGGAAATTGTGTTAAAATTTATATCTTTCGATTGGGTTTTGTTCTGTTAGCGTATATTGATGACGTTAATATGATTTTGGTTAGATTCGGAGCATTTGGGAGCCAATTCGAGGGGCAAGCGCATCACGGCGTAGCTTTTGGGTTGTTTTGAGGTAAGTAACGATTGTAACTCTAAACCCGAGGGTATGACACCCTGTTATTTGATATTGTGTTGATAAATGAGGTGATGCACACGCTAGGTGACGAGCGTGGGGGCATGCACCGCTAGGGATTGTGACTTGGTCCCTCCCGTAGCGACTATTAAGCCTCGTATTCGATTTGAAACCTTATGATATCCTGTCTTTCAGAAGTTTAGACTTGTTTATGGGCTATGAGCCATGTTTGGGGCCTTGCCGACTTGTCGTGACCTCAAATCCTAAATCGACCGTGATGGAGCCTATCATGGAACTAGGCTAGCTAACCATTTTCAGTATATCAATATATATCATAATTTCCCAAAAATTTGCTGATTTTAAAATACCAGAATGAGATGAAACAAAATACACACTTCCCCAAAACCCGGAGTCAACTGTCATGAGCATCTACTGAAAATACAATGTACAACATAGTGGCTTGCTACAATAAAAGTCTGAGGTACAAAAGACCAAAAGAAACTATGATCTGAGGGAAGGAAAGAAGGTGAGCTGGGGACGCTGAGCAGCTACCTCAATCCTCGAACAACTCCAAGCTCGTCCGGAAATCAACTAGTGAGATGATCTAGTACCTGGATCTGCACACAGAGGTGCAGGGAGTAACGTGAGTACTCCAACTTAGTAAGTAATCAAAGTAACTAAAAACTTGAGTGTAGTGACGAGAATTTATAAATCATGTAAATCCATATAATAAGTGACTGTGGAAATAAAAAAATCAAGTCAGGAATTTACATTTCCGAGTGTTTCATAAAACTCCGGTTCCCATTTAGAAATCTCGTATAAAACATTTACCCAAAATTTATCAAAAGAGACTCAGTGTAAAGAAGAGTGAAAACAACATTTTCATAACATATAAGCCCCTCGAGCACAGTATCGCTCACAATAAATCCTCTCGGGCAAGCCTTTCAGTCACTCGTGACTCCACTATCAGTATCTCATGCTCTCACTTAACACTCGTACTCAGCAAGTACCAAGAACACACGCAACTGCTGCGGCGGGCAGCCCGCTGCACTAATATATATATATACATACTATTGTGGCATGCAGCCCCATGCATATATATAACATACGCTGCAACGTGCAACCCAATCCATATGATAGTCGACTGCACTCACTGGGGGTGTACAGACTCCTGGAGGGGCTCCTTCAACCCAAGCGCTATATCTGCTGCGGCGTGCAGCCCGATCCAATATGTATATGTTGCGGCGTGCATCCCGATCCATATATAACATATATTGCTGCGGTGTGCAGCCCAATCCATATATATATAATCTCTATTGCTGCGGCGTGCAGCCCGACCCAAATATAATATATAACATATATATTGCTACGACGTGCAACCCGTCCCATAACTATCCTCACATACTCGGCACTCGGCCTAACACATATATACTTCTGCAGTGTGCAGCCCGATCCATAGCTATCCTCATATACTCGACTCTCGGCCTGACTCAGTCACCCTCACAATCCACTTGGGAAATTCATCTCAACTCACGGGACTCAGCCCAAAATACTTTTCAGAGTTTTCAAAGCAGTGTGATAACAGTGAAAATAACAACAAGTAGGAAACATGACTGAGTTCACAATTGTTCTAACATAATAGTGGTAGAATAGTGTAAAACTGCCTCTGAGGGTCTACACAGGTTGGCACAAGGCCCCAAACATGGAAAATACCCCCGAGGGTCTAATAAAAGCCCATAAACAACTCTAAACTTCTGAAAGATAGGATATCATAAGGTTTCAAATCAAATACGCGGCTTAATAGTTGCTACGGGACGAACCAAGTCACAATCCCTATCGGTGCACGCGACGCTGAGAAACTACCTCAATCCTCGAACAACTCCAAGCTCGTGCGGAAATCAACTAGTGAGATGGTCCGGTACCTGAATCTGCACACAAAGTTGCAGGGAGTAACGTGAGTATGCCAACTCAGTAAGTAACTAAAAACTTGAGTATAGTGACGAGCATTTATAAATCATGTAAATCCATATAATAAGTGACTGTGGAAATAAGTAAATCAAGTTAGGAATTTACATTTTTGAGTGTTTCATAAAACTCCGGTTCCCATTTAGAAATCTCTTATAAAACATTTATCCGACATTTATCAAAAGAGGCTCAGTGTAAAGAAGAGTGAAAACAACATTTTCATAACATATAAGCCCCTCGAGCACATTATCGCTCACAATAAAGCCTCTCGGGCAAGCCATTCAGTCACTCGTGACTCCACTATCAGTATCTCATGCTATCACTTAACACTCGTTCTCAGCAAGTACGAAGAACACGCAACTGCTGCTGCAGTAGTGCATCTTTGGAGCATGGTCCCCGCGGTTTTCAGCCAGGCCCTTCTTCATTCGGTGCCTTCCAGCCCAGAGTGTATCTCGAGCACCATCAATTCAGGGTTCTTCTATGCATTGTTCTCCTAGTGGCCATTCTGGTGCCAAAGTTCCATTTTAGTCCCAGTCTCCAGCTCCAGGGAGTTTTTATGAGTGTGGAGAGTTAGGGAACATGAGGAGGCAGTGTCCTCATCTTCTTGGAGGCCCATCTCGGCCAAGGAACCAACCTTTGACTCCAGCTCCAGTTATTTCACCACCCACCCTAGCAGCCAGGGGCGGTAGTCAGTCACCTAGAGGCCGCCCTAGAGGGGGAGGTCAAGTAGGTGGAGGTCAGGCCCGTATGTATCCCTTTCCAGCCAGGCCAGATGCTATGGCCTCCGATGCAGTGATCGCAGGTATTGTCTCAGTCTGTTGCCGAGATGCTTTGGCTTTATTTGACCCTGGTTCTAAATATTCCTCTGTTTCTTCATATTTTGCCTATTTTCTGGGTATGCCTCGTGAGTCCTTAGCTACATCTGTTCATGTGTCAACTCCGGTGGGCGATAGTGTTGTTGTGGATCATGTGTATCAGTCGTGTGTGATATCTATTGTGGGGTCTGGAGACCCGAGTGGACCTACTGTTACTCAGCATTTTCGATTTTGATGTGATATTGGGCATGGATTGGTTATCTTCATGTCATGCTGTTCTTAATTGTCACGCTAATACTGTGACCTTAGCTATGCCCGGATGTCCGAGGGTTGAGTGGAGAGGTTCTTCTGATTATGTGCCTAGCAGGGTGATTTCCTACCTGAAGGCTCAGTGTATGGTTGAGAATGGGTGTTTATCGTATCTGGCTTTTGTGAGGGATGTCAGTGGTGAGACTCCCGCTATTGATTTGGTTCCTGTGGTCCGTGACTTTTCGGACGTGTTTTTTGCAGACCTGCCAGGCGTGCCACTTGACAGGGACATTGATTTTGGTATTGACCTGGTGCCAGGCACTCAACCTATTTCTATTCCACCTTATCGTATGGCACTAGTAAAGCTAAAGGAATTAAAAGACCAGGTATTATTTGTAGAGAAGAAGGATGGTTCTATGCATATGTGTATTAATTATCGACAGCTAAAAAGAGTTACGGTGAAGAACCTGTATCCCTTGCCTCGTATAGATGACTTGTTTGATCAGTTTCAGGGTGCCAAGGTATTTTCTAAGATTGACTTGCATTCCAGCTATCATCAGTTGAAGATTCGGGGGCTAGACATCCCGAAGACTGCTTTCAGGACTAGATATGGTCATTATGAGTTTCTGGTTATGTCTTTCGGGCTGACCAATGCCCCAACAGCCTTTATGCACTTGCTGCACAATGTATTCCGGCCTTATCTGGATTCTTTCGTCATCGTGTTCATTGACGATATCTTGGTATATTCCCGATCTCGGGAGGATCATGAGCAGCATTTGAGAGTTGTGCTTCAGACCTTAAGAGAGAAGAGATTGTATGCAAAATTTTTGAAGTGTGAGTTCTGGCTTGATTCAGTAGCATTCTTGGGGCACGTGGTGTCCAATGATTGTATTCAGGGTGATCCAAAGAAGGTAGAGACGGTGCAGAGCTGGCCTAGACCGTCATCAGCTACTGAGGTTCGCAGTTTCCTTGGTTTTGCAGGGTACTATCACCGTTTCGTCGAGGGATTTTCATCCATTGCGGCACCTATGACCAGACTGACCCAGAATGGCGCTCAGTTCAGATGGACTGAGGAGTGTGAGGAGAGCTTTCAGAAGCTCAAGTCAGCTTTGACTACAGCTCCGATATTGATTTTGCCTACGAGTTTAGGTTCTTATACAGTTTACTGTGATGCCTCAAGAGTTGGTCTTGGAGCGGTTTTAATGAAGGATGGTAGGGTGATTGCCTACGAGTCCAGACAGTTGAAGGTGCACGAGAAGAATTATCCAGTGCACGATCTTGAGCTAGCAGCTATTTTCCTCGCCTTGAAGATTTGGCGTCATTATTTATACTGTGTGCATTGTGATATTTTCACTGATCATCGTAGTTTGCAGCATCCGAGACAGCATTATTGGTGGAGGCGGAAGAAGAGAGATATTTTTGAGTTTGTGGCTCGGTGTCTCAACTGTCAGTAGGTCAAGTATGAGCACTAGAGACCTGGTGGATTGCTTCAGAGATTTGATATTCCGGAGTGAAAGTGGGAGCGAATCATCATGGACTTCGTAGTTGGACTCCCATAGACTTCGAGGAGGTTTGATACTATATGGGTTATTGTGGATCGGCTGACCAAGTCCACGCACTTCATTCATGTTGGTACTACTTATTTTTCTGAGCGGTTAGCTGAGATTTATATCAGAGAGATTGTCCGGGGTCATGGGGTTCCAGTTTCAATCATTTCTGACAGAGGTACTCAGTTCACATCTCAGTTTTGGAGAGCCGTACAGAGAGAGTTGGGTACTCAGGTTGAGTTAAGCACAACATTTCATCCTCAGACCGACAGGCAGTCGGAGCGTACTATTCAGATTTTGGAGGATATGTTGCGTTGCCTGTGTCATTTATTTCGGGGGTTCATGGGACCAGTTTCTGCCACTCGCGGAGTTTGCTTATAATAATAGTTATCAGTCGAGTATCTAGATGGCTCCGTATGAGGCTTTATATGGTAGGAGGTGCATATCTCCAGTTTCTTGGTTTGAGCCGGGCAAGGCTAAGGCTATTGGGCACAGACTTGGTTCAAGATGCGTTGGGTAAGGTGAAATTGATTCAGGAGCGGCTTCGCATGGCGCAGTCTAGGAAGAAGAGTTATGTGGACCGGAAGGTCCGAGATATGTCTTTCATGGTTAGGGAGAAAGTGCTGTTGAAGGTTTCCATGAATGGTGTTATGAGGTTCGGAAAGAGGGGAAAGCTGAGTCCCAGGTTCATTTGGCCTTTTGAGGTGCTTTAGAAGGTTGGGGAGGTGGCTTATAGGCTTGCCTTGCCTCCCATCTTATCGAGGATTCATCTGGTGTTCCATGTTTCGATGCTCCGGAGGTATGTTCGTGACCCATCTCATGTTTTAGACTTCAACATGGTTCATCTCGAGGGTGATATGTCATATAAGATAGAGCCAATGGCTATTTTGGGTCGTCAGGTTACACGGTTGAGGTCTAAGGATATAACTTCAGTGAAGGTTCAGTGGAGAGGACATCCGGTAGAGGATGCCACCTGGGAAACCGAGCGGGAGATGCGGGACAAGTATCCTCACTTATTCGAGACTCCAGGTATGTTTCTAGACCGGTTCGAGGACAAACATTTGTTTAGGAGGGGGGAGGATGTAACGACCCTGCCGGTCATTCCGTATGATTAGCCCCATTTCCTATGTTTCTGCTTTATCACATGTTTCTTAGCCTATTTATGTTGTGTTGGGTCGTTTGGTTCGGGTTCGAAGTGGTCATAGTTAGAACTGAGACACTTAGTCTCTTAAATTAGCTTAATAACTGAAAAGTCAAACTGGGAGTTGACTTATTGATAAATGACCCCAGAATGCGGATTTTATGGCTCGGATAGCTTCGTTAGGTGATTTGGGACTTATGAGTGTGTTCGGAATAAATTTTTGATGTGCGGTGTAGAATTAGGCTTGAATTGGCGAAGGTTAATTTTTGGCGATTTTCGATCGGCAGTGGAAAATAGGCTGTAGGGGTTAGAATGGAATTCCAATAGTTGGATCAGGTTCGTAATGTCATTTTGGATATGTGTGCAAATTTTCAGGTCAATCGGATGTGTTTTGGTTGGTTTCGGCATCATTGGCGAAATTTAGAAGTTTTAAAGTTCATATGCTTGAATTTGATGTAATTTTGGTGTTTTTGTGTTGTTTTTGGTGTTTGAAAGGCTCGCCTAAGTTTGAATGATGCTATGGGGTGTGTTGGTATGTTTGGTTGGGGCCCCGAGGGGATCGGGATTGATTTCGGATGGTTAACGGAGGGTTGGACTTAAGAATTTGCAGCAAAATAGCTGCTGGTGTAAATTTACTGGTGTGGCCGCACCTGCGGATGGGGAGCCACAAGTGAGATGCCGCAGGTGCGAAGGACCGTGTGCAGGTGCGAAAAGAGGCCAGGCAGGAGGAATCCGCAGGTGCTAAGCAAGGGCCGCACCTGCGAAGCCGTATGTTGGAGAAAGACTCGTAGGTGCGAAATTTGGACTGTTAGTGGGTTATCGCAGGTACGAATAATTGTCCGCAGGTGCGGATTAATGGGACAGAACAGTATAAATAGGTGTCTCCGCGAATCTTTTGTCATTTCCTCCATTTTTGCATGCGGGTTGAGCGTGTTTGAGAGCAAATTAAAGGGGGAATTCGGAGGTCTTCAGTGGAGGTAAGTTCCCGGATTCTATGTTATTTTGTAATGGATTAGGCTTGTAATTGAAGAATTAAAGTGGAAAAAGTTGGGAAAAATGGGGAGGAAATTTGGAAATTCCTTTGGTGATTTGAGTGGGAAATTATGGTCGATTGTGGAGTTTTTGGTATGTATAGAATCGTGGGAGGATGAGGATTCTAGTGATGTAAATTTTATAGAATTTCAAGATGTGGGCTCGGGGCTCGAATTTGGCCGATTTCGGGAATTGTGTTAAAATTTATATCTTTCGATTGGGTTTTGTTCCGTTAGCATATATTGATGATGTTAATCTAATTTTGGTTAGATTCGGAGGATTTGGGAGCCAATTTGAGGGGCAAGTGCATCACTGCGTAGCTTTTAGGCTGTTTTGAGGTAAGTAACGATTGTAACTCTAAACCTGAGGGTATGACATCCTGTTATTTGATATTGTGTTGATAAATGAGGTGACGCACACGCTAGGTGACGAGCGTGGGGACGTGCATCGATAGGGATTTTGACTTGGTCCATCCCGTAGAGACTATTAAGCCGCGTATTCGATTTGAACCGTTATGATATCCTGTCTTTCATATGTTTAGACTTGTTTATGGGCTGTGAGCCATGTTTAGGGACTTGTACCGACATGTTTATACCCTCAAGGGTATTTTCCATGTTTGGGGCCTTGTGCAGACCTGTGTAGACCCTCAGAGGTGCTTTTACACTATTCTACCACTATCCTGTTAGAACAATTGTGAACTCAGTCATGTTTCCTACTTGTTGTTATTTTCACTGTTATCACACTGATTTGAAAGCTTTGAAAAGTATTTTGGGCTGAGTCCTGTGAGTTGAGATGAATTGCATAAGTGGCTTGTGAGGGGGAGTGAGTCAGGCTGAGAGTCGAGCATGTGAGGATAGCTATGGATCAGGCTGCACGCCGCAACAGTATATATGTGTTAGGCCGAGCGCCGAGTATGTGAGGATAGTTATGGACAGGCTGCACGCCGCAACAGTATATATGTGTTAGGCCGAGCGCCGAGTATGTGAGGATAGTTATGGACAGGCTGCACGCCGCAAAAATATATATGTTATCTGTTATATATGGGTCGGGTTGCATGCCGCATCAATAGAGATTATATATATATGGATCGGGCGGCACGCCGCAACAATATATGTTATATATGGATCGGGCTGCACGCCGCAACAGATATAGCGCTTGGGCTGAAGGAGCCCCTCCAAGAGTCTGTACACCCCCAGTGAGCCCAATCGACTATCATATGGATCGAGCTTCACGCCGCAGCGTATGTTATATATACGGATCAGGCTGCATGTTGCAGCAATGTGTGTGTGTGTGTATATATATATATATTGTAGTGGAGGGGGTTGCCCGCCGCAGTAGTTGCGTGTGTTCTTGGTACTTGCTGAGTACGACTTTTAAGTGAGAGCATGAGATACTGATAGTGGAGTCACAAGTGACTTTGAGGCTTTCCCGAGAGGCTTTATTGTGAGCAATACTGTGCCCGAGTGTATATTATGAAAATGTTGGATAAATATTTTATACGAGATTTCTAAATGGGAACCATAGTTTTATGAAACACTCGGAAATGTAAATTTCTGACTTGATTTACTTATTTCCACGATCACTTATTATATGGATTTGCATGATTTATAATGATTGTCACTAAACTCACGTTTTTAGTTACTTTAATTACTTACTGAGTTGGCGTACTCACGTTACTCCCTGCACCTCTGTGTGTAGATCCAAGTACCGAACCATCTCACTAGTTTATTTTCGGACGAGCTTGGAGTTGTTCGAAGATTGAGTTAGTTGCTCAACGTCCCCAACTCACCTCATCTCCTTCCCTCAGATCATAGTTTATTTTGGTCTTTTGTACCTCAGACTTTTGTTGTAGCAAGTCACTATGTTGTACATTATATTTTGAGTCTTAGATGCTCATGACTGTTGACTCCAACCTTTGGGGAAGTGTGTATTTTGTTTCATCTCATTCTGCTATTTTAAAATCTATATATTTTTGGGAAATTACATTATATATTGATATACTGAAAAGGGTTGGCTAGCCTAGTTCCATGATAGGCTCCATTACGGCCGGTTTAGGATTTGGGGTCGCGACAGTGCAGGTGGAGGTGTAACAACAATACCAATGACAATCTCTACGCAGTTCGGCATAACAATGTTCATATGTAACATGTCTTAGAATTATAACATGTAGATACATAATCCGAAGTTGGAACACGTCCTTAATCAATAACACAACATAATAAGAGCATTTCATAACGAATCGAACATGTATTTTGTCACAAAGCTTATTCAGAATAATCGACTTATATTAAACATCTTGGAATTTACTAGTGTGATGTGGGGTTCAATTCTTGAAGAAGAGTTTAGCCATGATACATCAATTTGATCTTTCCATAATTCACTACACAATTTCGGAATACTAGCAACTTTGATCTATCTAGAGATATAACAAAATTGGACATAAATTAGGAACCAGTTCATGATTCTAGCTCATTTGAGCATTTTATCAAATACTAGGCGGCCCTCTAGAACACCCTCCCCTCTCTCTAAAATGTAGATTTTATCTTTTTAGAATGACCCTTAATAGTGTTTTATGAAAAGAGGGTTTGGTTATAAAAATTCAAAAATGAAGCTCTGAAACGGGATCTGCGGTCGCATTCTGTGGTCCGCAAAATGGGCCGCGAAATGGCCCTCCAAAACTGGGCTGGCCCCGCTCTTCGGCCGTTATGCGATCCATAGACCAGTTTTGCGATCGGATAAGGTGCCGTAGGACCTCCTTCCGCAAAATTTCAAAGCTGGACATACGATAAGAGTGCGGCCTGCAAAATCGTTTTGCGGTCGCATAATGGGCCGCGAAAATGACATCCAAAAATGGCCCGAATGGGCTGCGAAAATGACATCCAAAAATGGCCCGAATGGGCTGTAGAGTGACTCTGCGGCCATATAATGGGCTGCAGAAATGCCCTACTCTGCCAAAAATTAATCCTTCAACTCCTCAGGGCGCTGCTCAACCCAAAAAGTCGATAAAGCGCTACTATCATTAATAGCTACACGTACCTCGGCACCACGAAACCCCAATTTTTAGGATACATTTTACGGGGACTTACATCCTCCCCCACTTAAGATCATTCGTCCTTGAATAAGTGTCTAAATCCGTCTTTAGAGTTCATCATGACCTAGTTGTTCTTAACCCACTAGCAGTCCCAAATTTTTCTAGCTCTCCAAATTTCCGAAAATTTCGGCAAAGTTTCCCTTGTAACTGGGCCTATCCACCTGTTAGAGAATCCCAGAAACCAATCCTTACAACATGTACATAAACCAACGATTTAACACAATATGATACAACACCAACCATGGCCGCCTCATAAGCAATATATTACTAGAAAGGAAACACCTTGAGCATTAACTGTACAAGTAATACATAGTTAATAGGAAGTAATATCATAGAATCAATTACATATCTATTCAAACAAATGAGGACACTTCTTTTTAATTTCTTCCTCGGCCTCCCAGGTGGCCTTTTCAACCTGCTGGTTTCGCGATAACACTTTCACAGAGGAAATTTCTTTATTTCTTAGCTTTCTGACCTGCCTATCAAGGATGGCTACTAGAGTTTCTTCATAGGTCAGTTCTTTATTAACCTCAATAGTCTCAACTGGCACAATAGCCAACGGATATCCAACTACCTTCTTCAACATAGACACATAGAATACCGGGTGCACTAATGACATCTCAGGTGGTAGCTCAATCTTGTACGCCACCGTACCAATCCTCTGAATGATTCTGTATAGCCCGACACACCTCGGACTCAATTTCTCTTTCTTTCCATACCGCATTATACCCTTCATGGGGGAAAACTTCAAGAATACCCAATCATCTTCTTTGAACTCCAAATCTCTACGATGAACATCCGAATAGGACTTTTGACAACTCTGAGCAGTTTTCAATCGATCCTTAATGACCTTAACCTTCTCCATAGCCTAGTGCACGAGGTCTTGTCCTATCAATTCCGCTTCCCCAATCTCGAACCACCCAATGAGTGATCTACACCTCCTATCATATAAGACCTAGAACGGTGCAATCTGAATACTAGCATGGTAAATGTTGTTCTAGGAAAATTCTATGAGTTTCAAATGATCGTCCTAGATACCCTTGAAGTCTAGAACACAAACGCGCAACATATCCTCAAGCGTCCGAATAGTCCGCTATTACACCCCATGTTTTTCGTACGTAAGAGTACGCCATAAGTCAATTAATATAAGATATGAAATGAGATCATCTTTGAAAGTACATAAAGTAATTTAATAATTTTACCATGGAGGTTAGAAATATTGAGGGTCATAAACAACAAGTACAAAGAGAGCAGGAAGGTTCAGAAGAAAAATAATTGAAGAAAATAAGTTTTGTCGAAAGTCGACAAGTTGGGAATGTTATAACATGTACTTTTGGGGTGAGACTAGGGTTCTCAAAATGATAAAGAGGTTATGTTAGGAGTCATTTTTGTCTTATGATAGTCTTGTTTTATATTTTGAAGTCAAGCGAGTTGTGGAACAAAAGTTGGCAAAGATAATCACAAGTTACATTCATAAGTTTTACTGAAATTTAAGTCAAATGTAACTGTGATTTTTTCCCAAAATACTTATATTTACGGGGTTTTACACTCATAAAATTGAAGATATATGATTCTATTTTCTATATAATTAAATCATTTGTCAATACGATATCGGAGTAGAGAGATATGTGCGTTTTCTCGAGACTGCGCATGCTGCTAGGTGACAAGTAGGCGTGTCACCTACTTGCTTAAATGAGAGGATTATATATGTCCAAAAATGGGCCAGTTTGGGTCTTCCGAAGAGACATTTTAAAGGCCTATTTACTTCATATAATACATTGATAATAGGGCATAATAACCAAACCTAAATCCCTAAAATTGCCCACAAACCCTAAATGATTTTTCCTTCTTTTCAAGCTCTAGTTGGAGGTAAAACCTAGAGTTTGAAGAACCAAGATAGGAGATGAGTTATTCAGCATATAAGGTAAGTTTAATTCTCTATTTCATCCATTTTTTCTGCCGGATATCTATGGAAAGTCGTTCTATACTTTTACGAACTCACGGGACGGTGATCGGAAGTCGTGAGTTCGAGTTATTCACTTGTAGCGGACTTTTTTGTAGATTGTTTTGTCTTGCGGTTGGATTGCGTGTTTTACTACTGTTTCATAGAATTTTTGAGGAGGAAGGGTGCTTACAAACACCATATAAATTAAGGGTTTTGGGATGGTCGTTCGTCATAGCAATTTTGGTTGTTTGACACTACCATGATGGTAGTTTTGTGTATGAAGAGATTGGGGTGTGTTGGGTTATTTTGTAGTATTTTGTGGTGTATATAAGGTTGAAAAATAATGTATACATGTTCATATTGTTGTGTTGTTGGTGTTATCTTAAATTTGGAGAAATTAAGGATTATAGGGGAGATGCTGCCCATTTTAATACAAATTAAGCTTGTCGTTCGTTGTATGATATTTGTACCTTTCATAACCTAATGATATTATTGTTATCGTTATTGTAGATTAAGGGGTGAAGTGGAAATTAAACTTGGTGATTGTAAATATTGTGATAAGGTATGTTAAGGCTAAACCTTTCTTCATTTTGGCATGATCCCGTAAATACATGAGTTTGATAACGAGGCATAAAAAGAAGTTCATATTCCTGAACTTATGTACATTACCCTCGTCTCATAAGTTACAGTATTCTCCCTTATCGGGACTTCATATTCAGTTTAGTATTGTGTTTTTTCAGCCAAGAGAGCAGATAGTATACACATATATATAGTATTACAGTATTTTCACCACCATCGAGCTATAATCAGTGAGCGGGCCACTATTGGGCAACCTATAATAAGATGGTAAGTTATATACTGAGCCTACTGTGGTTGAGCGCCTATGAGAGAGCCCAAAATTGCCGAGATACAGAGCCTAGTATGGTCGAGCGCCTATAAGCGAGCCTACTACTGTAGAGCAGTTACACATACCGAGCCTTATAGGGTTGGGCAACTATTTTAATTACTATATTGAGAGAGATGAGTTAGTATCAACAGGTAAGCATATCTTCAAATTATATTTGACTCCCAGGTACTTTCAGTTATTATATTATATATTCAGTTTTAGATTTCAGTTATCTCATTGCCTTACATACTCGGTACATTATTTCGTACTAACATCACTTTTTCTAGGGACGTTGCATTTCATGCCTGCAGGTCCTGGTAGACAGTTAGATAGACCTTCCTAGTAGACAGAGTCAAACATCAGCTTGGTTGGTAAGCTCCACTTCCTTGGGGTTACCAGGTCTAGATCTTGGAGTCTATTTTATATACAGGTTTGATGGGTAGGTCGAGGCCCTGTCCCGACCATGATATAGTTCAGCTATCGCTAGAGGCTTGTAGACGAGTCCTGTGTATTTTGAATATCAATATTATTGCCATTCCAGCCCTGTGTATATGTTTAGTTTGGTATTGCTGGTTGGCGATATTCATGGAAGCCTCATCGTCCTACATAGTGTTATATATATATATATATATATATATATATACACACACACACATACACACATACACACATACATATGTCATCTATGGGATATTTACCCCTCAGATGAGAGAGACGTTATTTTTAGATGATTCAGAATATGGCCTCATCGACCTAAGTTGAGGATTACTCCTCCAGAGTTCACAGTTACAGAGTGGAACGCTTAGGCCGAGTATGGCACTTGGTGCCGGCTGCCCCTCTTCAGGTTTGGGGCATGAGGAACTAGGTATCAGAGTAGTTATATCCTAGTGAGTCTACAAGTCGTGTCTAGTAGAGTCTTTTTTATGAGTGTGTTGTGCACCGCACTTATAAGTAGGAGGCTACAGGGAATTTAGGGCTGTCACTCTTTCTTCTTGCACTATATCGTGTGGTACAACTCAGTTATAAGATTCAAAGTCCTAACTTTTATTTTATTAGTAATACAATGATACTTACGTCCAGAAAGACAGTTGGTAAGAGTCTGAATGCGGGTGTAGAAGAGTTGAGTGTCACGACCCCAAATCCTAACCAGCCGTGATGACGCCTATCGTGGAACTAGGCTAGCCGACTACCGCATGTTCATATTTCTTTTTGAAAATCCCATTTAAGTTTGAAGCAATTCATAAAAATATACAGAAAGTTCTTAATATAATAGGCAAATTTTAAATACAGTATTTCCATCCCCAAAACCCGGAGCCAACATGTCATGAGCATCTAGTGAAATAAGCCAAAATAAAGTATTACGATACAAACCTCCGAACCAAAACTAAATACAACAGGAAGGGAAAACAGGGATGCTGTGAACGCTGAACAGCTACCTCTATATCCCCACGATCCGGCTCCGCTGCGATATATATATAGAAGCTAATGCTCGATCTCTGCTCCTGAATCTGTACACAGAGGTGCATGTAGTAACGTGAGTACGCCAACTCAGTAGTAATGGAGATAAATCAAGTCTAAGTAGCAAGGAATCACACAAAATCAATGCCATCAAGTCACCATATACACATGCTTAATTTCCAATAGTATACATAGATATACGAAATCATTATGCCTTAGAAATCAACTTCATAAGAGTCCTTAAAACAGTACACATTTTTAACAACTTCAAAATAAGATTTGGTATACAAATGAATGTAGTAAAATCATAAGTAGCCCCTCGGGCAAAAACATGTTTCACAATCAGACCCTTGGGAATGCCTCACAATCCCTCAGCACCTCACAATCACTCAGCACCTCACAACCACTCATACCTCCCAATCACTCAATCACTCGCACTCGGTGCGCTCACTGGGGGGTGTGTACAGACTCCTGAGGGGCTCCTTCAACCCAAGCGCTAATATCACTCAGCACCTCACCATTACTTTTGGCCCTCGGCCACACTCGGTGGAACCACTCGAAAAGCCCCTCGGCCGAAGTAATAGAATGGGGTACTCGACCCGAAAACATCATTTTAATGCTCATGTAGTGTAAATCAGGCTGAGTTTCAAATGAAATAGTATGCACAATGATGCTGAGTAAAATCATCAACATGTAGTGAGGAAAACAACAGTAAAACACCCTCAAAGGGGTCTAAACAGATCAACACGAGGTCCCAAACATGGCTTACAACCCAAATATTTCACAAATCTTGAGAACATAATTTAACATAAGATTTTGAGTAAATTATGCAACTCATTAGTTGACGCGGAGAGGACCCAGTCCGATCTAAAAAAATCAGTACGCGCCACATATTCGGTATCCGACATGTGCGCCATTCCAAATTCAGTGAGAAAATAATGCAGTCCAGGGTTCCATACCCTCAGGACAAGATGTAAGACCATTACTTACCTCTACCGGACCGCGACACTAGTCCGCTATGCCTTTGCCCCTCAAATTCGCTCCCGATTGCTACGAATCTATCCAAAAACTAGTTAACATCATTAAAATATACTCATGGAACATAACCCAATCGAAAATCATCAAATTAAACAAAAATCTCGAAATTCGACAAAACCCGAGCCCCGGGCCCATACCTCGTAATTCAATAATTTTTACATCATTAGAAACCTCGTCCTCCCACGATTCTATAGATATCAACAACATCAAAATTGGATCACAATTTCCATTCCAACTTAGTCGAGTCCTCGAAACACCAAAAACAACACGAAAACACCAAATTTTCATCAAATTCAAGCCTAAGAACTTTGAAACTCTTAAAATTCGCCAACTACGCCGAAACCAACCAAATCACCTCCGATTAATCTGAAATTTTGCAGACTTATCTAAAATGACATTACAAACCTGTTCCAACTTTCGAAATTCCGTTCCGACCTTGATAGCCAATTTTCCACTGCCGACCGGAAATCGCCAAAAACTAACTTCCGCCAATTCAAGCCTAATTCTACACCGGACATCACAAAAATATTCCGAACACACTCCTAAGTCCCAAATCACCTAACGAAGCTATCCGAGTCATAAAATCTGCATTCCGAGGTCGTTTACCAATAAGTCAACTCTCAGTTGACTTTCTTAACTATTAGGCTACTTTAAAAGGCTAAATGCCTAAACTCTCACCATAACTACTCCGGACCCAAACCAACTGATCCAACACATCAAAAACAAGATAGCGATATTTAACAAATGCAGAAATAGGGGAAGTGGGATAAATCTTACGGAACGACAGGTCGGGTCGTTACATTGAGTCAGAAGAACTCGATTTTGCATCATACTTACGATGAGTAAATGTGACGTCTTTGACAGATCATGTGTGTAATAAGGCGTGTAAGCTTCTTGGTAAGGATCCCTAAGGCATGAATATTTATCCACCCATATGGTACAAAGGAACGAGAGAATCAGAAGGTAACTACAAGTTTTAGTATGTATAATAAGCAAGGTGGAGAAGGGTACGAGGTACCCAGTTAGTGAATATTATCATTATTTAAAACAATGAACATTTTTAACAACTTCAAAACAAGATTTGGTATGCAAATGAATGTAGTAAAATCATAAGTAGCCCCTTGCAAAAACATGTTTCATAATCAGCCCCTCGGGCATGCCTCACAATCCTCAGCACCTCATAATCTCTCAGCACCTCACATACACTCATGCCTCCTAATTACTCAATCGCTCGCACTCGGTGCACTCATTGGGGGTGTGTACAGACTCCGGAGGGCTTCCTTCAGCCCAAGCGCTAATATCACTCAGCACCTTACCATCACTCTTGGCCTTCGGCCACACTCAGTGGAACCACTCAAAAAGCCCCTCGGGCGAAGCAATAGAATGGGGTACTCGACCCGAAAACATCATTTTAATGCTCATGTAGTGTAAATCAGGCTGAGTTTCAAATAAAACAGTATGCACAATGATGCTGAGTAAAATCATCAACAGGTAGTGAGGAAAACAACAGTAAAACGCCCTCAAAGGGGTCTAAACAGATCGACACAAGGCCCCAAACATGAATTACAACCCAAATATTTCACAAATCTTTAGAACATGATTTAACATAAGATTTTGAGTAAATATGCAACTCATTAGTTGACGCGGAGAGGACCTAATCTAATCCAAAAAAAAAAAAATCAGTACGTGCCACATATTCGGCATCCGACATGTGCGCCAATCCAAATTCAGTGAGAAAATAATGCAGTCCAGGGTTCCATACCCTCAGGACAAGATTTAAGACCATTACTTACCTCTACCGGGCCGCGACACTAGTCCGCTATGACTTTGCCCCTCAAATTGGCTCCCGAATGCTCTGAATCTAGCCAAAAACCAGTTAACATCATTAAAATATACTCATGGAACACAACCCAATCAAAAATCATCAAATTAAACAAAAATCTCGAAATTCGGCCAAACCCGAGAGTCGGGCCCACACAATTCAATAATTTTTACATCATTAGAAACCTCATCCTCCCACGATTCTATACATACCAAGAACACAAAAATCGGACCACAATTGCCATTCTAACTTAGTCGAGCCCTCGAAACACCAAAAACAACACGAAAACACCAAATTTTCATCAAATTCAAGCCTAAGAACTTTGAAACTCCTAAAATTCGCCAACTACGCGAAGCCAACCAAATCACCTCCGATTAATCTGAAATTTTGCAGGTATATCCAAAATGACATTACGAACTTGTTCCAACTTCCAGAATTCTGTTCTGACCTCGATAGCCTATTTTCCACTGTCGACCGGAAATCGCCAAAAACTAACTTCCGCCAATTCAAGCCTAATTCTACACCGGACATTACGAAAATATTCCGAACACACTCCTAAGTCCCAAGTCACCTAACGAAGCTATCCGAGCAATAAAATTTGCATTCCGAGATCGTTTACCAATAAGTCAACTCTCAGTTGACTTTCTCAACTATTAGGCTACTTTAAAAGGCTAAATGCGTAAACTACTCCGAACCCAAACCAACTGATCCAACAAATAAAAAACAAGGTAGCGATACTTAACAAATGCAGAAATAGGGGAAATGGGGTAAATCTTATGAAACGACCGGTCGGGTCGTTACATCCTCCCCCTCTTAAGCAAACGTTCATCCTCGAACAGGTCTAGAAACATACCTGGAGCCTCGAATAAGTGAGGATATCTGTCCCGCATCTCCCGCTCGGTCTCCCAGGTGGAATCCTCCACCGTCTTCCCTCTCCACTGAACCTTCAGAGAAGGCATATCCTTAGACCTCAGCTTCCTGACCTGACGACCCAAAATAGTCACTGGCTCTACCTCATATGACATATCACCCTCGAGCTGAACCGTGCTGAAGTCCAAAATATGGGAAGGGTCACCAACATACTTCCGGATATTGAAACATGGAATACTGGATGAATACTCGATAAACTAGGAGGCACAGCAAGCCTATAGGCCACCTCCCCAACCCTCTGAAGTACCTCAAATGGTCCAATGAACCTGGGACTCAACTTTCCTCTCTTCCCGAATCTCATAACACCCTTCATGGGTGACAGCTTCAGCAACACCTTATCCCCAACCATCAAAGACACATCTCGGACCTTCCGGTCCGCATAACTCTTCTGCCTAGACTGCGCTGTGCGAAGCCACTCTTGAATCAACTTTGTCTTACTCAAAGAATCCTGAACCAAGTCTGTGCCCAATAGCCTAGCCTCGCCGGTTCAAACCAACCAGCTGGAGATCTACACCTCCTACCATACAAGGCCTCATACAGAGCCATCTAAATACTCGACTGATAGCTGTTATTATATGCAAACTCCGCTAGTGGAAGAAACTGATCCCATGAACCACCAAAGTCAATCACACAAGCACGCAACATGTCCTCCAAAATCTGAATGGTACGCTCTGACTACCCGTCGGTCTGAGGATGAAACACTGTGCTCAATTCAACCTGGGTACCCAACTCTCTCTGCACGACTCTCCAAAACTGGGACATAAACTAAGTGCCTCTGTCGGAAATGATAGAAACTAGAACCCCATGCAAACGGACAATCTCCCTAAATTAAATCTCAGCCAACCTCTCCGATGAATACGTAGTACCAACATGAATGAAGTGCGAGGGACTTGGTCAGCCGATCCACAATAAACCATATAGCATCAAACCTCCTCGAAGTCCGTGGGAGCCCAACTACGAAGTCCATGGCGATCCGCTCCCACTTCCACTCCGAAATATCAAACCTCTGAAGCAATCCACCCGGTCTCTTGTGATCATACTTGACCTGCTGACAGTTGACACACCGAGCCACAAACTCCACAACATCCTTCTTCATTATCCTCCATCAATAATGTTGCCTTAAATCCTGATACATTTTTGCGGTACGCAGATGGATGGAATACCGCGAACTATGAGCCTCTGCTAGAATCAAATCTCGAAGTCCATCTACATTGGGCACGCATATCCGACCCTGCATCATCATGACCCCATCATCACCAATAACCACATCTCTGGCATCACCGCGACGTACCATGTCCTGAAGAACAATCAAATGTGGATCATCATACTGGCATGCTCTAATCTGATCGTAAAGAGAAGACTTGGAGGTTACAAAAGCCAACACCCGCGGGGGTTCTGATAGATCCAATCTCACCAAATGACCTGCTAAGGCCTGAACATCAAGAGCTAATGGTCGCTCTGCTACTGGCAGGTAAGCTAAACTCCCCAAATGCTCTGCTCTACGACTCAAGGCATCGGCCACTACATTGGCCTTCCCCGGATGATATAAGATAGTGAGGTCATAATCCTTGAGAAGCTCTAACCATCTCCTCTGACGCAAATTCAAGTCCTTCTGCCCCAGCAGATACTGCAAACTGCGATGATCAGTGAAACTCTCACACTGCACTCCATACAGATAATGCCGCCAAATCTTCAAGGCATGAAAAATGGCAGCTAACTCAATATCATGCACTGGATAATTCTTATCGTGCACCTTCAACTGTCTGGATGCTTAGGCAATCACCCTACCGTCCTGCATCAATATCACTCTTAAGCCAACTCTAGAAGCATCACAATAAACTGTGTAAGAACCCGAACCAGCAGGCAAAACTAATACCGAAGCTGTAGTCAATGCTGACATGAGCTTCTGAAAGTTCTCCTAACACTCATCCGACCATCTGAATAGAGCACCCTTCTGGGTCAATCTGGTCAAAGGCGAAGTAATCGAAGAGAATCACTCCACAAAGAGATGGTAATATCCTGCCAAACCAAGGGAACTCCTAATCTCTGTAGCTGAGGACGGTCTGGGCCAACTCTGCACCGCCTCTATGTTCTTCGGATCAACCTGAATCCCCTCACTAGACACCACGTGCCCCAAAAAAGCTACCGATCCCAGCCAAAACTCACACTTGGAGAATTTCTCATAAAGCTTCTCCTCCCTCAATCTCTGTACCACAACTCTCAACCGAGCATGCTCTTCCTGGCTACAAGAATAAACCAGGATGTCATCAATGAACACAATGACGAAGGAATCAAGATAAGGCTGAAACACGTTGTTCATCAATTGCATGAAGGCAGCTGGGGCATTGGTCAGCCCAAACGACATAACCAAGAACTCATAATGACCATACCTTGTCCTGAAAGCATTCTTCGGGATATCAGAATCCCGAATCCTTAACTGATGGTACCCAGATCTCAAATCAATCTTGGAAAATACTCTATCTCCCTGAAGATGGTCAAACAAATCATCAATACAGGGCAAGGGATATCGATTCTTCACCGTAACCCTATTAAACTGTCGATAATCAGTACACATATGCATGGACCCATCCTTCTTCTTAACGAACAACACCGGTGCACCCCAAGGTGACACACTAGGCCGAATGAACCCCTTATCCAGGAGCTCCTGAAGCTGCTCCTTCAATTCCTTTAGCTCCGCTGGCGCCATACGATATGGTGGAATAGAAATAGGCTGAGTTCCTAGCACCAGGTCAATACCAAAATCAATATCCATGTAAGGTGGCATGCCTGGCAGGTCTGCATGAAACACATCCGGAAAATCACGGAACACAGGAACTAAATCAATAGCAGGAGTCTTACCACCGACATCCCTCACAAAGGCCAAATAAGATAAACACCTTTTCTTAACCATGCACTGAGCCTTCAGGTAAGATCTCCCTGCTAGGCATATACTCGGAAGAACCTCTCCACTCAACCCTCGGACACCTTGGCACAGCTAAGGTCACAGTCTTAGCGTAAAAATCAAGAACAGCATGGCACGGAGATAACCAATCCATGTCTAATATCACGTAAAAATCGACCATGCTGAGTAATAGTAGGCGCACTCGGGTCTCCAAACCCCCAACATATAATATGCATGACCGATACAACCGGAGTCGACATATGAACAGAGGTGACCAGAGACTCACGGGGCACATCCAGAAAACCGGCAAAATATGAAGAAACATAGGAATATGTGGAACTAGGTTCAAATAAAGCCAAGGAATCACGGAAACAAACTGTAACAATACCTGCAATCACGGCATCTGAGGCCATAGCATCCAGTCTGGCTGGAAATGCATACATACGAGCCTGACCTCCCCCTGATCGACCTCCCCCTCTAGGGTGGCCTCTGGCTGACTGACCACCACCTCTGGCTGCCTGGGCAGGTGGTGAAGTGACTGGAGCTGAACTCGATGGTTGGCCCCTCTACTGAGAAGATCCATCGGAACGGCGGGGACACTGCCTCTACCCGTTCCCGAACTCTCCGGACTCAAAACAACTACCTGGAGCTGGAGGCGGGAACTGATAGAAACCCCTAGCACCTGCACGGCCACTGGAAGACTCCTGAATAGATGAACCCTAAACTGGAGGTGCTCGAGCTTCACTCTTAGCTGGGAGGGCACCAAATGAAGTACGACCTGACTGAGAACCACGGGGAGCCTACCCCGAAGATGCACAACTATAAGCTGGGTGGCCTGACTGAGGAGGCCTGAATGGACAGCCCCTACCCCGCTGAAACTGTCCCTTGAAGGGACCACCAATGGAACTGCCCGAACCATGAGGCCTCTTGGCCTCTCTCTCCTCCCTCTCCTAGCAGCGAACAGACTCAATATCTCAGGATATGTCCATAACCTGCTCAAATGAAGCACCCGATACTCTCTCTCGAGTCATAAACAACCGAAGCTGATAAGAAAGAGCATATATGAACCTCCTCACCCTCTCCCTATCAGTAGGGATAATCTTATAAGCATGCCTAGCCAACTCGAAAAATCTCATCTCGTACTGAGTGACTGATAACTCTCCCTGGCGCAGCTGCTCAAACTGCCTACATTGCTCCTCTCCAAAAAGATAGTGGAGAACTGCTGCCAGGTAAGAGGTGTTGAAACAACGGGTCTACGCTTCTCGAAAGACTCCCACCAAGTAAAGACAGCACCCACAAACTGAAAGGTAACAAACGAGACCCCACTGGTCTTCAGAATACCCGCAGTGCGCAGTATCCTCTAGCACCTATCTAGAAAGCCCTGGGCATCCTCGCCCTCTATACCGCTGAAAGTCGGAGGCTAAAGTTTGATGAACCTCTCTAACATGTGCTGCTCGTCCTCATGCATAGCAGGGACCACATAATCCTGAACCGGAGCAGCTGGCTGAGCTGGGGCTGCTCTCGGTGCCTGAATACCCTGTGCAGCCTACTCAGGTGCCCGGGCAGCTGGAGTCTGATTGCCTCCCCCTACCCGAGCTTTGGTGGCAGAAGAAGTCATGGCAACGGCCTGAGCCAAACCGATGCATACTGACAATATCTAAGACAAGGCCTCCTGAAGACCCGGAATAACCATAGGCATTGCTGGTGCCTGAGCCTGTCCCTCTGGGACAGCATCAGGTGGAACCTGATCATGATCAATAGGGGGATCCTGAGGTACTGCCCTGGCTGCTGCGGGGGCTGGCCCCTACCTCTACCACGGCCTCTACCGCGGCCTCGACCTCTTGTTGTTCTAGTCGGTGACTGGTCACTCTGATCGGTATGGTGTGTCCTCACCATCTGTGAGAGAATGAACAACGCAAGTTCAGATTTCAAGAATCAATAGACCAGCACGAAAGAGTTCAATAAAGATAGAATGTTTCCTAAAAGTTTGGCAGCCTCTCGAAGATAAGTACAGACGTCTCCGCACCGATCCGCAAGACTCTACTAAACTTGCTCATGACCGTTGAGTCCTATGTAACCTAGGGCTCTGATACCAAACTGTCACGACCCCAAATCCTAACCGGCCGTGATGACGCTTATCGTGGAACTAGGCTAGCTGATTACTCTGTGTTCACATTTCTTTTTGAAAATCTCATTTAAGTTTCAAGAAATTCATAACAATATACAAAAAGTTCTTAATATAATAGGAAAATTTTAAATACAGTACTGCCATCCCCAAAACTCGGATCCAACGTGTCATGAGCATCTAGTGAAATAAGCCAAAGTAAAGTATTATGATACAAAACTCCGAACCAAAACTAAATACAACAGGAAGGGAAAACAGGGATGCTGAGAACGCTGAACAGCTACCTCTATATCCCCACGATCCGGCTCTGCTGCGATATATATATATATATATATATATATATATATATGTAGAAGCTAATGCTCGATCTCTGCTCCTGAATCTGCACACAGAGGTGCAGGGAGTAATGTGAGTACGCCAACTGAGTAGTAATGGAGATAAATCAAGTCTAAGTAGCAAGGAATCACAGAAAATCAATGCCATCAAGTCACCATATACACATGCTTAATTTCCAATAGTATACATAGATATACGAAATCATTATGCCTTAGAAATCAACTTCATAAGAGTCCTTAAAACAGTACACATTTTTAACAACTTCAAAATAAGATTTGGTATACAAATGAATGTAGTAAAATCATAAGTAGCCCCTCGGGCAAAAACATGTTTCACAATCAGACCCTTGGGAATGCCTCACAATCCCTCAGCACCTCACAATCACTCAGCACCTCACAACCACTCATACCTCCCAATCACTCAATCACTCGCACTCGGTGCGCTCACTGGGGGGTGTGTACAGACTCCTGAGGGGCTCCTTCAACCCAAGCGCTAATATCACTCAGCACCTCACCATTACTTTTGGCCCTCGGCCACACTCGGTGGAACCACTCGAAAAGCCCCTCGGCCGAAGTAATAGAATGGGGTACTCGACCCGAAAACATCATTTTAATGCTCATGTAGTGTAAATCAGGCTGAGTTTCAAATACCATCAACAGTAACAGAAGTATATACAATTTTCCACACCCATCTTAGTTATGCCATGTGGGAGCTAACCAATATTGTTTAAGAGAAGGATCTGATATAATGATCCAGCTGGCTTAGAGTAACCCAAAATGGTGGATGGATTGTTAACATTAGCTAAAGTTTCCGAAGGATATTTCAAATGTGGTAGTAGTTCTCCGTGTGAGACACCCCGATGGTGCACTCTAGAATAGTACATTTAGATACGAATACTAAAATGTCCCGAAAATTTTTAGAAGACAGGCAGTGAATCCTATAAGGGATAAATATCTACTTTTTTATGGCTCCCAAACCTAGTAAAAAGAGAATGCTAGGAGACCCGAAGAGCTAGTGGATAGAGCAAGGGGAGCTAAAAGTGAAATAATGTTTTGTGGAAGTGTAATGACCCGGCCGGTCATTCCGTGAGATTAGCCCTGTTTCTGCTTTATTATATGTTTCTTAGCCTATTTATATTGTGTTGGGTCAGTTGGTTCGGGTTCGGAGTGGTCGTAGTGAGAATTGTGACACTTAGTCTCTTAAATGAGCTTAATAGTTAAAAAGTCAACTGTGAGTTGACTTATTGGTAAACAGCCTCGCAATGCATATTTTATGGCTCAGATAGCTTCGTTAGGTGATTTGTAATTTAGGAGTGTGTTCAGAATGATGTTTTGATGTCCGATGTAGAATTAGGTTTGACTTGGCGAAAGTTAGTTTTTGGCAATTTCTGGTCGGCAGCGAAAAATAGAATGTCGGGGTCGGAATGGAATTCCAGAAGTTGGAGCAGGTTCGTAATTTCATTTTGGATGTGTGCAAAATTTTAGGTCAATCAGATGTGTTTTTGTTGGTTTCGACATCATTGGCGGAATTTAGAAGTTTCAAAGTTCATAGGCTTGAATCTGATGTAATTTTGGTGTTTTCGTGTTGTTTTTGGTGTTTCGAAGGCTCGACTAAGTTTGAATGATGTTATGGGGTGTGTTGGTAGGATTGGTTAAGGTCGCGGGGGCCTCGGGTGTATTTCGAATGCTCAAACGGGCACTTTTTGGTCTTAAGGAGTCTGATATTTTCTGGTGTTTTAGCAGTAGTGATTTCTTCACTACGATCGCGTGGATTCATCCGCAATCGTGTGGTAAGGATCGCGATCCCATAGGTTGGACAGGTGAAGCAGTGCGATCGCGTGGACTTGGGTGCTATCGCGTAGAGGTTTTGAGGCGCGTGTGGGGGATGGAGATTTGTTCTGTGCGATCACGTGTGTTAGTATGCGATCGCTTAGGGTGGTCTGGGCTGTGCATCGCAATCAGGTGGTTGGAGTCGCAATAGCACTGAAGGGATTATAAGTGCTGGGCATAATGTTTTAAATAGCCCATTGTTGCAAAAATTTGTCCATTTTCTCCATTGACAAGCGGGTTTAGAGCTATTTGAGAGGGTTTGAAGAAGAAATCAAAGGGGCTCACTTGGAGGTAAGATTTTCAACTTCATAACTCGTTTCTATGTCATTTTCTAAGTAATTAAACCAGAAAATTGTTGAATTTAAACCAAAAAATTGGGGAAGTTAAGTGCATGAAATTGGAATTTTCTTTTGAGGATTTGAAAGGGCAATTATGGTCCGATTTTGGTGTTCTTGTTATGTATAGAATTGTGGGAGGACGAGGATTGTAGTGATGTTAATTTTATCTAATTCCGAGACGTGGTCCCAGGTCTCGGGTTTGGCCGAATTTCGAGAATTGTGTCTAAATTCATAGTTTTCAATTGGATTTTGTTCCTTTAGCGTATATTAATGATATTAACCTGGTTTTGGTTAGATTCGGAGAAATTGGGAGCCAATTTGAGGGGATAGAGCATCACAGGTTAGTATTGTGGCCTGGTAGAGGTAAGTAATGGTTATAAATCTTGCCCTGAGGGTATGAAACTGTAGACCTCATATTTCTCACTGTTTTTAAAAGGATGCACATATCAGATGACGAGTACGTGGTGCGCACTGATTTTTGGATTGGACTTGGTCTTCTCCGAGGCAACTACTGAGTTGCGTATTTTACTCTAAATTATATGTTAAATATTTTTCTAAAGACTATTGCTATAGTTGGGCTATAAGCCATGTTTAGGGCATCGTGCCGACTTGTTTAGACCCCTTGGGGGCTTTTTACTGCTATTTCCTCACTATTGATTTATGATTTACACTCACTCATATTGTGCTTAACTATTTTTTGAAACTCAGCCTTATTTACACTATTTTGAGGTATAAAAATGATGTTTTGGGTCGAGTACCCCGTTTTACCGATACGCCCGAGGGGCTTTTGAGAGGTTTTGACTGAGTGAGGCTGAGGGCCTGATTGTAAGGATATGATACGGCACGAGGTGGCTTGATATTAGCGTTTGGGCTGAAAGAGCCCCTCCGGAGTCTGTACACACCCCTAATGAGCGCAGGTACCTACTGAGTGCGAGGGCTAAGTGCCTAGTGCCGAGTGCCGAGTCCAGAGTGCTGAGTGACGAGTGCCGAGTGACTAGTGATTGGGAGGCATGAGTGACAGTGAGGTTGCCCGAAGGGCTGATACTGAGTGGTTGTGAGGTGCTGAGTGATTTTCTGCCCGAGGGGCGATTTATGATCCATGTTTTTTCCCGAGGGGATACTTATGATTTATTTCATTTTACACAAAATCCTTCGGTTCTTTTTATTTCTGAAATTGTTGGGAAACACATTTTTCAAAGACTTTTCTAAAGTTGGCTTTTAAGGCATGTTGACTTCATATATCTATGTATATACTATTGGAAAGAAAGGTTGTGCATATTGTGAACTGATGATATTGATTATTGTGTGTTGGTAGGATTGGTTGAGGTCCCGGGGGCCTCGAGTGTATTTCGAATGCTCAAACGGGCACTTTTTGGTCTTAAGGAGTCTGCTGTTTTAGCAGTAGTGATTTCTTCACTGCGATCGCGTGGATTCATCCGCGATCGCGTGGACAGCTGAAGTAGTGCGATCGCGTGGACTTGGGTGCGATCGCATATAGGTTCTGAGGCGCGTGTGGGGGATGGAGATTTGTTCTATGTGATCGCGTGTGTTGGTATGCAATCATGTAGGGTGGTCTGGGTTGTGCATCACAATCGTGTGGCTGGAGTCGCGATCGCACGATAAGTGTTGGGCAGAATGTTTTAAATAGCCCATTGTTGCAAAATTTTGTCCATTTCCTCCATTGACAAGCGGGTTTAGAGCTATTTGAGAGGGTTTGAAAAGAAATCAAAGAGGCTCACTTAGAGGTAAGGTTTTCAACTTCATAACTTGTTTCTATGTCATTTTCTAAGTAATAAACCTGAAAATTGTTGAATTTAAACCAAAGATTTGGGGAAATTAAGTGCATGAAATTGGAATTTTCTTTTGAGGATTGAGTGGGCAATTGTGGTCCGATTTTAGTGTTCTTGGTATGTGTAGAATTGTGGGAGGACGAGTATTCTAGTGATATAAATTTTATCTAATTCCGAGACGTGGTCCCAGGGCTCGGGTTTGGCCGAATTTTTAGAATTGTGTTTAAATTCATAGTTTTCGATTGGGTTTTGTTCCTTTAGCGTATATTGATGATATTAACCTGGTTTTTGTTAGATTCGGAGCAATCGGGAGCCAAATTTAGGGGATAGAGCATCATAGGTTAGTATTGTGGCCCGGTAGAGGTAAGTAATGGTTCTAAATCTTGTCCTGAGGGTATGAAACTCTGGACCTCATATTTCTCACTATTTTTAAAGTGGCGCGCATATCAGATAATGAGTACGTGGCGCACACTTATTTTTGGATTGGACTTGGTCCTCTCCGATGCAACTATTGAGTTGCGTATTTTACTCTAAATATGTTAAATTGTGTTCTAAAGACTATTTCTATATTTGGGCTATAAGCCATGTTTGGGGCATCGTGCCGACTTGTTTAGACCCCTTGGAGGATTTTTACTGCTATTTACTCATTATTGATTTATGATTTACACTCAGTCAATACATATTGTGCTTAACTATTTTTCGATACTCAGCCTTATTTACATTATTTTGAGGTATAAAAATAATGTTTTGGGTCGAGTACCTCGTTTTACTGATAGGCCCGAGGGGATTTTGAGATGTTCTGACTGAGTGAGACCGAGGGCCTGATTGTAAGGATATGATAGGCCACGAGGTGGCTTGATATTAGATCTTGGGCTGAAAGAGCCCCTCTGAAATCTGTACACACCCCTAGTGAGGCGCAAATACCTACTGGGTGCGAGTGCTAAGTGACAAGTGTCGAGTGCCGAGTGCCGAGTGATTGGGAGGCATGAGTGACAGTGAGGTTGCCCGAAGGGCTGATACTGAGTGGCTGTGAGGTGTTGAGTGATGTTCTGCCCGAGGGACGATTGCTCATTCTACACACCCCATTGAGCGCAGGTACCTACTGAGTGCGAGTGCTAAGCGCCGATTGCCGAGTGCCGAGTGCCGAGTGTCGAGTGACGAGTGATTGGGAGGTATGAGTGACAGTGAGGTTGCCCGAAGGGCTCATACTGAGTGGCTGTAAGGTGCTGAGTGATGTTCTACCCGAGGGGCGATTTATGATCCATGTTTTTGCCTGAGTGGCTACTTATGATTTAATTCTCACTAAATCCTTCGCTTCTTTTTATTTCTGAAATTGTTGGAAAATACATTTTTCAAAGCATTTTTCTAAAGTTGGCTTTGAAGGCATGTTGACTTCATATATCTATGTATATACTGTTGGAAAGAAAGGCTGTGCATATTGTGAACTGATGATATTGATTTTTATGTGTTTCTTGCCGCTTAGACTTGATTTATTTTCATTACTACTGAGTTGGGGTACTCACATTATTCCCTGCACCCCTGTGTGCAGATACAGGTGCTGATACTGAGCATTAGCCATCTATTCCGTGCGGAGCCGAAGTTCGAGATATACAGGTAGCTGTTCAGCGTCCGTGACATCTCAGTTTTCCCTTCTTATGTTGTATCTAGTTATTTGTTCGGAGGTTTTGTATTATAATAGTATACCTTTTTGGCATATTTCTTAGATCCTCATGACATGTTGACTCCGGGTTTTGGGGATGGTTAGACTGTTTAGCTGTTTATTTTCCTAATGGATTGAGTAATTCTATATACTTTTATGAAATGTTGAAAATGGTTGGGATTTTGGAAAGAAATTGTAATTATGTGATTATTGGCTAGCCTAGTTCCATGATAGGCGCCATCACGACCGGTTTAGGATTTTGGGGTCGTGACAGGAAGTTTTCAAATTAAGGTAATAGGCAGAGACATTAGCATGAGGATAAGAAGAGAGTAAATAAAGTATTATGATTAAGATGTGATAAATTGGTGATAACGGTAATTAGAAATATGATAGGATGACAGAGTCTATTGTCAAGTAAAGGAAAAGACAATATGTGACAGGCCTTGAGACAATAAAAGACCATAAGCCATGAAGTCATATCCTTATTTCGAGAAAATGAGTTGGTGACTCCAATGTGATTACCAGAAGGAAAATTTAGAACCCCGGAGTAATAGAAATAAATATGGGTTAGCGAACTAGATAAATCGAACATGAATTAGGGACCTGGGGATTTGATAATAGTCAACATCATGAGAAATTCAGAGATCGTATTCTGGCAATAATAGAGTGGAAAATAGAAGAATAACCTTTAAAGGTCATTCAGGAAGACGCTCCCTAAATCAAGCACTGTGAGCATAGTTAAGTTTAAGGTACTAAGTGTTCGAGTTACACTAAGTGTGACCCTCGTGCGTAAGACATTAAGTTATCCCGGGTACAGAAGGGTTACCGCAAGGCTAGTAAGAGTCAGTGAAGATGTCAAAAGATGCCAAAGATGAAGAGGTAAAGCATTTGTAGGTAAATCTTCATACCTTTAAATCTTAGTACTCCCTAAATGAGGGAAGATGGTGTGATATGGTATTAATTCAGAGTTCAGTGGTTCAGATAACTATGGAATAGTAAAGAAAGAATGTGGTAAAAAGACGAAAGGGGTGAGATTGCATTTATTCATATCCAACAAATATGTTATGACTCAAAAACATTATGCAAGCATAATGGCAGGGGGATGTAATAGGGGTTCCGTCACAAGATGTTATTGATAAATAAGTGCGAATAAACACTTGATACATAATGAGTTAGTGCGAGTAGTAAGTTAAGACAAAAGACATAACCCAAGAGAGGTTACGTGGAATATAAATATGAGCATGGACTGACGAGTAGTTAGTAGTTGATTTAGGAAAAGCTTAGTTATGGCTAGACAAGAGGTCTTAGATAAATCAGTAGATCATGAAAGATAAACATAGTGAAACCCACATAGGAAATTTAGTCTCGCAAATACGACATCGTAATCCTTGAGAAATATTCAGATAGGAGTTGGGTAGTAAAAAGTATCGTATAAGTGCTACAGAAATAATAGAGAGTGACACCAGGGAGACAATCGAAATTTCAATTCGGAAGCAACCCTAGGAGTACAAGGGCGTGGAGGTAAGTAACTAAGGATAATGATAGGCGAGTAAGAAAATCAGGAATTTTGTGGGATATACAATGTAATAAGCTTGCATCTTTACAAATGTCAGAGGGTCTTCCCTAAGCTATGCATCAAATGACTAGCTGAGAAAATAAGGAAGAAGGCTTCAAGCTAAGCATAGTGACCTAAAGAGAAAATGATCTTATAACAGTAGTCTCACTATAACATTGTATACACTCCATAAGAAAGTGAAACCTATCGTGGCCAATGAAAGAAAAAAAAGTTATATTTGAGATCATATGAGTTGCATGTAATTCCAATAGGTGTGGTCACTAAGATAAGCCAAGTACTCATGCAACAAGTGGCAGAACGACCAGGAAACGTAATTTCTTACTTTTAAAGAATGTTGAGAAGGCACGAAAAGATTTATTCGATCAATGACCCATATTTAGTTACATTATGAAAGCACTTAAGGTTTCAGAGTATTATCCATGCAACATATATGTTAACATTCCTATAGCTACAGGAGACACTGGTATAAGTTAAAAGAAAGAATTGAGTCCACCTCACAGACAAAGGCTTGCATTGTTAAAAGATTATATTATGGATGTTCCATAGCATCCACCAAATGCAAAAGTAATAACTAATACCTTGAGTCGCATATCAGAAGATAGATTGTGTCTACTTAAACCCTGAGAGAGAAGAGGAATCTAAAAAGTTACATCAGCTAAGTAAATTAAGAGTCTGATTGTTACCTAGGTAATTATAGAAATCGTGATTGAGAAAATTGCATAATCACTCGTAACATCAGAGGTACAAGAAAGATAGTACATCAGCCATATTCTATAACGGCTCTACAATAAAGCCAGTTAAAAAGTACCAGCCTCATAAGGAGTAAGTATGAAGCTCCCACTGGATTGTGTACGTACTAAAGGTGCAAGTTTATAGTAGAGCTTCAAGTCGGCTGATGTGAATTCTACTTATGTTGAAGGGAGGTTATTAAAGAGATTGAAGATACAAAGCAAAATAAAAAGCTATGTAAGGTAAAGGTTAAGAAGGTACGAGATGCTCAAGTGTAGAAGGTTGTGAATAGTCCATACTTTACATAGAGGTCTAGAAGCATCGTGATTCAGTATCCACAAATGATAGTGGTGTCGTCAGTAGCATAACTTCCACCTTATGGTTTCCAGGTACCGAGAGGTCTAGTTAAAAGAGTAAAGAAAAGTTGGATACGGTGTGATGTCTCGCTTGAGGTTCCAGAATAATATAAGGAAATCTATGGTGCTAGCAAGTCAAATGAAGTTTGCTAGTAGTATAAACATATATGTGTAGTTTGTAAGCTAAAGCATAGTAGAGCAAAAATGTTTTAGGTGTACATGAGTAAAGATAAGAAAAGGTGAATGAGGAGGTGACGAGAATAGGTAAGGCCTTAGGATTAATCCCATCGAAACAAGAGAGATGATGGTTCCCATAAGTTATAGAAAGCATCGTATAACCTGAATAAACTCGGAGGATTTTAAGACTAGGAGCACTTAGAAAAGAGGGAATGTTGCCTCGGTAGCAGAATAACGGTGTAATTGTGATAAATGATAAGTGGATGACATATAGTCCTTCGATTGAGTAATGATTTGGGGAAAAATGGATGTCATGAATTTCACAGGATTAGAATACCCCCATAATATGAACGACATCGGGATGCTATGAAATACGGCTAATGAAATATTGTATCGTCCCTAGGTTAATCAGAAAAATAACTTTAGTTTATCCCTGATGAGACGTGAGCCCTAAGGACAATGTATTACGTAAGATGTTTCAATTTTTCAGTGGTAGATTATAGATTAACATTAAGGTGAATCACCAATAGAAAGATAAAAGTTCCAAAGTATGAGATGAGATTAGGTCGACATTGTTAAGATGAATTGTAATGAGGAAGAACTAAAGGACTTAGATTTATATATATAGGATAAGCAACAAGAGGGTAACCTGGTGTTGGGTAGCAAAACCCGATAACAATAAACTAAAGTAAGTGTTATGGTATAGTATGGCCTACCTAGATATAGTAAATTCATAAGGATAGATAACCGAAGCTATAGCAATAGTCGTAAGTTCGACAAAGTACCAACTGAAGGACTTCGGTAAACATATACATGCCTAGAGAGTTAGCTTGTTATTCTGTATATATTCACAAAGTGAGGCCTAGAGATTGGATAGAGTCGCACATACAAGGATAGAGTCATACATGCTGCAGGATAGAGGTATAAATAGTAACGAGATTGGAAGAATGCCGACCACAGATCATGGTGCGAGAAAGAGGCCTAAAAGGAGAAATGCCCTAGGCTTTGGATTTATTCACAGATAGTTGCCTATATGTCAAGGACAATACTAAATTATTTGTAAGAGCTATAATATATAAGACCTATCAGGGGCATCAGTCAACATTCAAGGAAGAATGTTCCAAAGGTGGGATGATGTTACACCCCATGTTTTCGTACATAAGAGTACGTCATAAGTCAATTGATGTAAGCTCTGAAATAAGATCATTTTTTATAGTACATAAAGTAAGTTAATCATTTTACCATGGAGGTTAAAAATAATGAGGGTCATGAACAAGAATTACAAGGAGGGTTGGAAGGTTCAGAAGCTAAGGAATTGAAGAAAATAAGTTTCGTCCAAAGTCGACAAGTTGGGGATCTTCCCCGGGATCAGTACCCATGAACACTGGAGGATCTGGCTAAAGAAACCTGTTATTCTGGAAACAGTAGAGTCCTATTGCTGACTAGGAGAAGTTGGGGCAACATTCGGCCGCTGGGCCTGGGAAGCCACTATCTAAGCCAACATCTATATGGCTCCCCAAAGATCCTCATCAGAAACACCAGACCGAAAGCTGGGGGTGGAGGTCGAACCAAAATATTGGTTGGATGATTCATCGCACCCTCATCATGTGTAGGAACTAGTGCAGCCTGAGCAGGACTAGTAGAACTACGCGGTGTAGTAAATTAGGGAATATCCTCACCCCTCGGGTGCTCACGCACATCATAAATGATAAAACCACCTGCCACTTCAGGGGTAACATCGGCTCCTTGGCCAGTTCTTTCCCTCTTCTCAAGCGGCATTTATTGAAAGTTAGAGCAATGCACGAGTTAAAGGGGGGAAAAAATCTTAAAATCAGCTTTAGCGCACAATCAAAAACATCAAGGAAGGGTATTATTCCTAAATATCCAAGAAACTTCCTAATTATAGACGTGGTCGACAACACACCGGTAAGAAGGACTCTACTAGAAACGCCTCCGAGATCGTAGGACACTTTAAATCCTTAGGCTCTGATACAAATTTTGTCACGCCGCGAACTTGGGGAGCGCGACCGGCGCTCCAAGATAACCGGGCCAAGCAAGCCTGTATAATACCTTCTACCCGGACTTTTTCATGAATAACAATAAAAATTTCAATTCATTAATTAGGTAGGGAGGAGGATCAAGTAAACATCAACACCAATTTATTATCAGCAGTTACATCATTTATGAGTGTCCAATATATATATTTTTTCATAGTTTAATGTGGAACGTGTGATACGAATTACAACATTACTGGTTTGACTTTGCTTACACCAATATACCACCCACACTATGTCTACTGAGCTTCTAATACATACAAAAGAGTATGGTGATAGTGCCGGCGGTGATACTTTAA
Organism: Nicotiana knightiana; assembly: GCA_005239525.1. Lineage (NCBI taxonomy): Eukaryota > Viridiplantae > Streptophyta > Magnoliopsida > Solanales > Solanaceae > Nicotiana > Nicotiana knightiana. The sequence continues at coordinate 130,865 of MDKJ01309244.1, forward strand.
AATATAGTAATACACGCAAAACAAAACATGTATAACCCCGGAATGAGATGGGGCTCACCAACTCAGCTAGGAAGATTGAGTACCACTATCAGTGGTCACTATTCTCTGCTATGGAACCACATGCATCCATTAAAGATGCAGCGTCCCGGCAAAAGGGGTGTTAGTACATGCCTTTGAAAACCAAACACCTAATCAAGAACTTGGATTTGCAACATAAATATGATGAATTATGGATAAAATAGAATAGTATAGATAGTTGCTAACGCCAAAGAAGATTTACCAAGAGTTGTCCATGTCACGAATAAATTTTAAGAGGAGAACCTCTGTAACCATCTTTAAAGAAAGCTGCCCCTTGACCTCACCCCCATGTATGCGGGTGGAGGTGCATCACGATACCAATACTTACACAGAGTGGCCCTACCGCCTCACCCCAATATGTGCGGGTGAGGGTGTAACAACAATACCAATACCTACATAGAGCGGCCCTGCCGTCTAACCTCAATATGTGCCGGTGGAGGTGTAATAACAATACCAATTCGTACACAAGCAGCCCTGCCGCCTCTCCCTAATGTGTGTGGGTGGAGGTGTAAAAACAATACCCATTACAATCTCTACCCAATTTGGCATAACAATTTTCATATGTAACACGACTTGGAATTATAATATGTAGATACATAATCCATAGTTAGAACACGTCCTTAATCAATAACACAACATAATAAGAGCATTTGATCATGAATCAAACATGTATTTTGTCACAAATTTTATTCGGAATAATCGACTTATATTATACATATTGGAATTTCAAGGGCGATGAGGGGTTCAATTTTTGAAGAAGAGTCTAGTCATCACACCTCGCTTTGAGCTTTCCTTAATTCAGTACACAATTTTGAATCCTAGAAACTCTAATCTATTTAGAGATATAGCAAAATTCAACATAAATTAGGAAGGAGTTCACGATTCTAGCTCATTTGAGCATTTTATCAAACACAAAATGACCATTGTGATCTCAATGTCTTCCTATGGTTGATTCCCCTATTTCATTACCCAAAATCTACCCAATTGAGCTCAACAATTATTCCACAACCCTAGGTAGTACATGCATGCGTAATGAAGCACTCCCACACCCAAATGGTTTGGCTTGTTACCTATTTTCAGTTAAATCTCGAAATTGAAGGTTAGGGAGTAGAATCGTACCTTTTGGTTGAAGACCTTGTGAGTCACCCTAGAGAAATCTTGAAGGTTTGAGCGAAGATTGATGAACAAAAGACTTATAATTCCTCTTCTCACTCTAGAACACCTTCCCCTCTTTCTAAAATGTAGATTTTATCTTTTAAAATTACCCCTAATAGTGTTTTATGAAAAAAGGGCCGGGTTATAAAAACCCAAAAATAAAGCTCTGAAACGGGATTTGCAGTTCCATATGCGACTGTGAAATGCTTTCGGGGTCCACGAAATAGATCGCGAAATGGCCTTCCGAAACTGAGCTGGCCTGCCTCACTCTACGACCGTTATGAGGTTTGTAGAACTGTTCCGCGGTCGCATAATGCGCCGCAGAACCTTCTTTCAAAAAATTTCAAAGGTTAATATATGATCAAAGTGCGGCCGGCAAAATTTTTTTTGTGGTCGCATAATGGGCTGCAAAAATCACATAAAAAATGGCCAAAATTATTATCTCCCTCTACGGCCATTTTGCGGCCCGTAGAGTGATTCCTCGGCTGTAAAATGAGCCGTTGAAATGCCCTATTCTTGTAAAGACCCGTAAAAATTTCATGGCTAAAAATAATACCCAAATAGGTTCCCGTATTGTTATAACTATAGAAATTCTTAAAACGGCCCCTTTTTGAGTAAAAAGTACCCCAGGACATAAAAGATAAAATTTTCCAGATTTGCGCAGGTCTGCGGTCCACTATGCGATCACAGATCAGGTATGCGGACCGCATAGTGGTCGCATACTTGGACAGTTTACTGTCCATTTTGAGGACAACTATGCGGCCTAGAATGCGATCGCATTTCACGAATGCGGGCCGCATAGTTATCACATTCTTGCACCTTGACTTTTGCGGAGGGAGTTTAACAGGTATGCGTACCGCATAGTGGTCGCATACCTGGACAGTTTACTTTTCTTTTTGGCCCATTTAAGGGCCAATTATGCGATAAAAATGCGGACCGTATAGCAGGAAGGCGATTGCATTCCTGAACGCATTTATGCTTTGGGACTGTTAAATTTCTAATTACCCCCAGTTCATTAAAACACCTCCCCCTCTCATTTTAAGCTTATTTTCTGATAAATTAGAGAGAGGAGAGAGTGGGTTCTAGAGAGAGAGAGAGTGCCATCTTCATCAAATTTGTTCCTCCATCACTACTCAAGCCTGGAATTGATCATGTAGGACACCATTTTATTAACTACAAGAGGTAAGCTTCTACCTACCAACCTTAACTTCTAGGTTTTTGTCAAAATAAAACATGGTTAGATGAGTTTATAAATATGGGGGGGGGGGGTAGGAGTCTTGCATGCATGTAACCAACTAGTCATAATCTAGTAAAAGGAAATGGGTAAGAGTAATCTTTCACTAAAAAGAGGATATCAAATCTAAAGGAACACCTAGTAGTTGATATAATGCTCAAGTGAGTTCAAGACATGATCATTATTCATAATTCTAAGTTTGATTATGCCACATTGTGAACTAGATTGAAGGTGCTAGAAGGTCCGGTGAATTGTGGTAGAAAATAAAAGGGAAAATTCTGATTCAAGGTATGTATGGCTAACTTTAATCCTTGTAGAGTCATCTTGTTGGTGTCTAAGCACCCGGTATGAAATTCTTGTTTGAGCATATGTGAATTGAGTTCCCTGCTATGTCGAGGTGTAAGACTTCGTTCTTTGAAATTCTTAATCGATTACCATGTTATATGAGCTTGCAAAAAGGTGAGTCTTTGTGCTTACTGTATTATGTGCAAAGCTCTTTAAATGTTGAATACATCGGTATGATAAGATGCGCTGCACAATGAAAGAAATGATAACGAAATAGAGTGTTGAATGTATCTAAGTGCTAAATGATGTGTAGTAAATAGTGGAAAAAACGGGGATAAACTAATTGAGCTATGTGTTGATGGCATACCCTATATGACTCACTGTTTGATAAAGATTTCTGTGGCCTTGATTTCATGTGGTTACTTGGTTGTTACAAATTAATATCCTTGACGATGAGAATCCTTGTGATTGATTTATTGGTTGATGTTGGTATTAATTGCATTGATGAACGTATCAAAGTGCTAAAGGCTGTGTAGCAAATGATGAAAGTAAATATGGGCTAATTTTATTGAGTTGAAGATGCTGGCAACACCATATATGAATTTCTGATTGGTAAGGATCAATGCGCCTTGATTTCACATAGTTATTGGTTGATATGAACTTATGTTCTTCATGATAAAGATCCTTGTGATATAAATATTGGTGGTTGATGCTGTGAAATGTGATTGTAAGGTGGGATCGGGTTGCACGCTGTAACAGAATTGTCAGGTGGGATCGGGTTACACGCCCCAACACGAAGTAATAAGGGTGGAGATGTAATAAGGGTGAACTGTGATTGTACGGTAGGATCGAGTTGCGTGCCGCAACACGAAGTAATATGGTGGAGGTAATAAGGGTGAGATGAGAATGTACGGTGGGATCGGGTTGCGCGCCGCAATAGGTGAGCAATTAAAACAAGTAACTGTGAGCTCTTCATTTGTGGTTTTCTGTATACTTGTGTGGTTACCCTAATTGGTTTGTAATTGTGTATTGTTTGATTCTACTTGGAATAAACTTGGTTCATACATGCTAGTACTATTCAATGGTACTAACGTTCCTTTTTCCAGAGGCACTAAATCTTTTATATGGATATAGGTGGTTCCACAGCAGGTAGCTCAACCCGCCGATAGTGGTGTTTCCCCTTCATACCTTCAGCAGATACGGTGAGCCCCACTTCTTCTCGGGGCCATGTGTAGTCTACATCATCTTCTTGTATAAAGGTATAGTCGGGGCCTTGTTTCCAACAAGTATTGTGTAAACCCTTAGTACTCTTAGAGGCTCCGTAGACACGGTGTGGTTTGTACATATATGTATTTTGGGCGGTAAATGTGTTTACTAGTAATCATGGTCCGAATCAGAATTATTGTATGTTTTGTGATAATCGAATGTTGAAATGATAAAGGATGAAATGGACTCAAGTAGTAGATTTATGTTTAAACTCTAAATTGCTAATTCATGTGGAATAAGGTACATCATAAACACGGGGTAAAGCATTGGGTAGGAAAGGCAATCCAGGTCCTCTTGACCGGGATCACCCTGTTAGGCGCCGGTCTCGTCCCCCAGTTTTGGGGCGTGGCAAACTTGGTATCAGAGCCTAAGGTTTTTAAAAAAGTGTCCTAGGATGTCTCGGAGCTATGTCTAGTAGAGCCCTTCGTATTGCTGTGTTGTCGACCACATCTATAATTAGGGGGCTGTATGGACATTTAGGAAAATACTCTTTCATTGTTACTCTGTATCGTGCGATGAAGTGGAAGATGAAAACATCTTTATCTAACTCGTGCATTATTCCAATTTTCAGTAAATGGCACCCAAGAAGAGAGCCCGACTGGGCCCAGAGGCCAATGCCACCCCAAGAGTGGCCGTGAATTCTTTATCTGATGGTGTGGGTGAGAATGATTCCCCGACCCTGCCTGACTCCTCCACTCCAAGCCAGTCTATTCCTATCCCTGCTCTAGTGGAGGTGCTACAGTCCCTCCCGCTGATGTTCCTGATCCTTTCTCAGCCCCAGCTTTCGGTCCCGATATTTCTGATGGGGACCTCAGGGGAGCTATTCAGATGTTGACTCAGCTAGTGGCCTCCCAGGCCCAAAGATCAAATGCCGCCCCTACATCTTCTAGTGAGCAAGGGGATTCTTCAGGTTACAGGGTCAACCAACTTCTACGGTTAGCCCCTCCAGAGTTCACAGGCACCGGCCCAAAGGAAGATCCTCAGGATTTTATAGATGAAATGTACAAGACTCTCCGGGCTATGAAGGCTACAGAGATAGAAGGGGGTTAAGTTGGCTTCATATCAGTTAAAGGGAGCAGCGTATTCGTGGTTTGAGATGTGGGAGAGCTCCCGTAGGGAGGGGATCCCTACGGCAAAGTGGGATGAGTTTATTGATGCCTTCATGGATCATTTCTTGCCTACCGAGACTATGGCAGCCCGTGCTGCGGAGTTTGAGGTCCTTAAGCAGGGCATCATGAGTGTGTGGGGGTACCACATGGAGTTCGTGCGCATGTACAAATATGCCATCCACATGGCCGACTATGGAGGCCAGAGTTCGACGGTTTGTTCAAGGCCTTGGTCCCTTGGTTGTTAACGAAGCTGCTACAACGTCCTTGCATTCAGATATGAATTATAGGAAGATCGTGGGATTCGCCCAGGCCATAGAGGCTTGGAGTAGAAGATAAGAATAGAGAGGGAGGGTAGTTGTAGGGCCTGGTCAGCGGGCAATCCTGGGAGTTCAGTTAGAGGAGGGAGGTCAGTCATTGGGAGATGGTCATCAGGGCCATCCCAGTCCAATGCTCAGTCCTCATCCAATGCCCCGCCATCAGGGCAAAGTTATCATCGGGGAGGTCACTTTGGACCAGGTTCGGATAGTAGGAGGTTCCATCAGTCGGGTCATTCTGGTGGGAGGTTCTAGCAGCAGTGAAGGGCCCCATGCCCTAAGTGTGGGAGGTTTCATTCTGAGCCTTTTTAGTTTGATATACCAGTATGCTATAGATGTGGAGAGAGAGGCTATATCCAGCTAGACTGTCGCACACCCAGTCAGGGCGCGAGAAGGGGTAGTGCTCAGCCATTCAGCTCTTCAGCCGCTACATCTTTAGCACGCCCTCCAACTCTAGCAGGGCACAGTATGGTTAGGGGTGAGCACAGGGTCGAGGGGGACCCAGTCGGTTCTATGCTTTGAGTGGTCGCCAGAGTGCAGAGGCTCCCCCAGATGTTGTCACAGGTATTCTGATTGTTCAGTCACACGACGTTTATGCTCTTATTGATCCTGGGTCTTCTTTTTTGTATGTTACTCCATTTATTGCTTCAAGTTTTGGGAACAACTTCACTAGTTGTTCTCTCTGTCGACCCCGGTTGGTGATTCCATACGCCCGTGCGAGTCTATAGGAATTGTGTTGTCACGGTGCGTGGTCGGGATACCACGACCGATCTTATTGAGTTATAAATGGTAGATTTTGATGTAATTATGGAAATGGATTGGATCTATTTTTCCTTTGCTAAACTCGGCTTCCGAACCAGGATTATGAGGCTAGAGTTTCCTAATGAATCAGTTATCGGGTGGGAGGGGAATAATGTTGTTCCAAGAGGTAGATTTATTTCCTACCTTAAAGCCTCTAAGATGATCAGAAAATGGTGCATCTACCATTTGGTCCGGGTTGCGGACACCACTTCAGAGGTACCTGCTCCCGAATCTGTGCCTGTTATGAGTGAATTTCTTGAAGTATTTCCGGATGAGCTTCCTGGGATTCCACCAGATAGAGAGATTGATTTCGAGATTGATGTATTTCCAGATATGCAGCCAATATCTATTCCACCTTACTGAATGGCGCCAGCAGAATTGAGAGAGTTAAAAGAGAAATTGAAAGATCTATTAGAAAAGGGTTTCATACGGCCAAGTGTGTCGCCTTGGCGCGCACCGGTTCTTTTTGTCAGAAAGAAATATGGCTCGCTTCAGATGTGTATTGATTATCGGCAGCTCAACAAAGTCACCCTAAAAAACAAATACCCATTGCCTCGGATAGATGATTTGTTTCGACGAGTTGCAAGGTGCCAAGTGCTTCTCAAGGATTGATTTGCAGTCCGGGTATCACCAGTTAAAGATCAGGGAACAAGATATTCCCAAGACTGCCTTCAGAACTCGATATAGGCACTTCAAATTTCTGGTAATGTCTTTTGGGCTAACCAACGCCCCAGCCGCTTTTATGGATCTTATGAATCGGGTTTTCAAACCGTTTCTTGACTCCTTTGTGGTTGTTTTCATTGACGATATCCTTGTTTATTCGTGAAGTCAGGAAGATCCAGCTACTCACCTCAGGGCAGTTTTGCGGACTCTTCGTCAGCACCAGTTGTATGCAAAATTTTCAAAATATGAATTTTGGCTAGAATCAGTCGCCTTTTTGGGCCATGTTGTTTCCAGAGAAGGGATTCAGGTTGATCCCCAAAAGATTACAGCGGTAAAGGATTGGCCTAGGCCAACGACCCCGACAGAGATTCATAATTTCTTGGGTTTGGTAGGATATTATCGGAGGTTCGTGGAGGGATTCTCTACCCTCGCTCCCCATTGACTAAGCTGATGCAAAAGGTGGTTAAGTTCCAGTGATCCGATGCTTGTGAAAAGAGTTTTCAGGAATTGAAATTGAGATTGACTACGGTGCCAGTGTTGACCTTGCCAGAAGGTTCGGAAGGGTTTGTGGTATATTGTGATGCTTCAAGGGTTGGTTTGGGGTGTGTATTGATGCAATGTTGTAAGGTAATAGCATATGCTTCTAGGCAGCTCAAGAATAACGAGAAGAATTATCCGATGCATGATTTGGATCTTGCGGCAGTTGTGTTTGCATTAAAAATCTGACGGAATTATCTTTATGGGGTCCATGTGGACGTGTTCACAGACCATAAGAGTCTTCAGTATTTATTCAAATAGAAGGAGTTAAACTTAAGGTAGTAGAGGTGGTTAGAATTTCTGAAGGATTATGATATGAATATTTTGTACCATCCAGGGAAGGAGAATGTGGTAGCCGACGCTCTTAGTCAGAAATCCATGGGTAGCTTAGCTCATTTGGAAACAGGTTAGAGGCTTTTGGCTTTGGAGGTTTATCAGTTGGCTAGTATGGGGGTCCGTCTTTCGACCTCAGACAAAGGCGATGTTGTGGTGCGTAATGGAGCAGAATCTTCGGTTGTAACAGAAATCAAGGAAAAACAATTCAGAGATCCAGCATTGGTACGGTCGAGAGAGGCAATTCTTAATCATAAGAGTACAACATTTTTGCTCGGCAATGATGACGGTGTTTTGTTGTGCCAAGGGAGGCTATGTGTTCCGGACATGGATGATCTTCGGGAAAGAGTAATGGAAGAGGCTCACAATTCCAGGTATTCAGTATACCTATGTTTTACGAAGATGTATCATGATCTTAAAGAGATTTATTGGTGGAATGGTATGAAGAGGGGTGTGGCGGACTATGTGGCTAGGTTCCCGAATTGTCAGCAAGTGAAGGCCAAGCATCAGAGGCCCGGTGGGTTGGCACAGCTTATGGAAATACCAATGTGGAAATGGGAGATGATCAATATTGACTTTGTGGTGGGGTTACCTCACGCTCCACATAGGTTCGACTCAGTTTGGGTAATAGTGGATCGGCTCACAAAGTTGGCGCACTTCTTTCCAGTCAAGTCCACCGATACTGCAGAACAATACGCTCAGTTATATATCAAGGAAATAGTTAGGCTCCATGGCACTCCAGTATCTATTATCTCAGATCGAGGGGCCTAGTTCACAACTAACTTTTGGAAGAAATTTCAGCAAGGTTTGGGTACACAGGTAAATCTCAGCACAGCCTTCCATCCACATACTGATGGTAGGCAGAGCTGACCATTCAATCCACTAGTCATTGTGCCCAGGGTATATTTTCATAAATGAACAAAGGGTACAAGAAAGGAGGGGGACATAAACCTTACCTCCATACAAAAGATGGAATTTGACTATCAAAGTATAGCCAAAATGACCCTTAACTCTATGATGGGCTATACCTTTAGAAGGAGGCCAAGATTCCAGCCTTGGGTATAAAAGTCAGTGTGAAGTAACTTAGGTCGACTATACAAACGACTAGCATTCCTAAATCTACTGAAAACATGAAACTGGAAAACAATTCCCAAAAATAACCTATTTTACAAAAGTTACTAATGGAAAGATTTCCTATGAAGGCTAGCAAAAAACAAGTGGAAAGTTAAAATGCTATCTTTAAATTTTATTTGGCAATGAGAGCAATGAAAGCAATGTTGAAGATAGTTGTCAAAAAGGTCCAGAGACTGAGATAAGAGTACTGGCTCTGCCCTGTGTGAGTGACAGAAGAAAGAGAGCACTACCCTTTGTCCTTTCTGCATGGAGGACTGCTGATTGTTGAGGGCACTAGACTGGTCCAGATTTGAGAGGAGTTCTAGGATGGATGGCCTTTTGTAGTTATCTGGGAGTACGTGAACTGGTATAATTCAGCTTCTGAGGCAGCTTTTGAAGAATTAGTTCTCCACCTTGGATGAAAACCACACATTGAGCTTGATGCAGTTGACCATGTTTATGAAGTAAACATGCACAGTGAAACAAACCGTTAGCAAAATCAAACAGTCCTGCTCCCAGGTTCTTGTGTGTTGTGGGATAAAGGACTGTTTCATTGATGGAGATGGATGATTCTGTGAGTAGGTTCCTGTGAGATAGGACTGCACATTTTGGATTCTTGTGACTGTGGGATCAGATGGTCTAGCTTTGAGTTGAAGGGTTCCATGGTGAGATGGAGGAAAAGGAGAGAAAGGGAAGGGAAAAGAACATGTGAAGTTGGTTAATGGTGTGGGATTGGTATTTACAAGCTCTTGTGGGTGTTGGGACAGAGTAACAGGGGCTTGAAACTTATAACGGCTGTGACTGTTGGCTGTGACTGTTGGTTGAACATGTGAGAGGGTTTTGAGAGAACATTGTTTTTTAGGAAAGGTGTGAATGGGGGGAAGATATACAAAGGTCCATAGATGTTGGAAATAAGGAAAGGTAGATTGAAAAGATGCAACTGGGTTTGTTGCAGGAAAATAAAGAGGTTGTATGGACCCTTGTCTTCTACTATCATTCCATTAAAGACTAGCATGATCCAATTGATACTTATCCAGGAGGAAGATTTTCAAAGGAGAAATCTGCACTCTCTGGATAGTTGTCAACTGAATGGCCTTAGAGATGATGATCCCTACAAAAAAGAAAACAAGGTTAGGTAAAGCCTTAGCAATTCTATTCATCTTTGTGACTCTGCTTTTTCTGGGGCTTGTGTATTAGATTTGAAGGGTAGCTGGGATGATCACTAGCCGCTTATAGAATTTTCTTATAATAATAATTTCCATGCTAGTATTCAGATGGCCCCATTTGAGGCGTTGTATGGAAGGAGGTGTAGGTCTCCGATTGGATGGTTCATGGTTGACGAGGCAGAACTGTTAGGACTGGATCTTGTGCACCAAGCTATGGAAAAGGTTAAGTTCTTTCAGGAAAGGATGAAAACTGCTCAAAGTTGTCAGAAATCCTATGCGGACGTTCGTCGAAGAGACTTGGAGTTTGAAGTGAATGATTGGGTATTCTTGAGGGTGTCTCCTATTAAAGGAATAATGTGGTTTGGAAGAAAGAGAAATTGATCCCAAGGTACGTCAGGCTATATAGGATTGCTCAAAGGATAGGACAGGTGGCTTATAAGTTGGAATTTCCCCCTGAGATGTCATTACTGCACCTAGTGTTTCATGTGTCCATGTTGAAGAAGGTGATTGGGGATCCATCTGCCATTGTGCCGGTTGAGACGGTTGAAATTAATGAAGGATTGTCATATAAAGAGGTTCTAGTTGCTATTCTTGGTAGGCAAGTCCGTAGATTGAGGAACAAAGAGATTGCTTCTGTTAAGGTATTATGGCGGAGTCAACAAGTCGAAGAAGCCACATAGGAAGCGGAAAATGAAATGAAAGAGAAATATCCCCACTTGTTTGAATAAGTCCGGTAGTTGTTTTGAAAGTTGTCATTCCTAAGAAATTATATATTGTGTTAAATTTTGTGCAAGAACACTCCACTCGACTAATTAGCCTACTATTGTGACTTCTCAAACTTTGTTCCATAAATGTATATATTGTTGTGATTAGTTGGATTATGCGCAACTCATTGAAATAGCTGAATTATGCGTAACTCATTGTAATAGTTGAATTATGTGCAAATTTGTGGAGTTAACCGAACTATGTGAGGCTTGTGGAAGTAATTGAATTACATGTACTTTGTTGAAATGACCGGATTATGTACAAGTTGATAGAGTAACTGGTATTGTGTGGAATTGGTTAAACATGTGTTTCGGGGGCTCTCTGACATGTAGATACGCCTAATTACAAGGGAAACTCTGGCGAAATTTTCAGGAAATATTGGAATTAGTAAAAAAAAAAAAAAATATTTGGGGGTTTGCTTATTTTGTGATTTTCCTACTCAGGTGATTCCCCGATCCTCATTCGAGGACAAATGATTTTAAGTGAGGAAGAATGTAAAGACCCGTAAAATTTTCATGGCTAAAAATAATGCCCAAATAGGCACCCGTGTTGTTATAACTGTAGAAATTCTTAAAACGGCCCCCTTTTTGAGTAAAAAGTACCCCGGGACTTAAAAGATAAAATTTTCCAGATTTGCGCAGGTCTGCGGTCAACTATGCGATTGCAGATCAGGTATGCGGACCGCATAATGGTCACATACTTGGATAGTTTGCTGTCCATTTTGAGGATAGCTATACGGCCTAGAATGCGCTCGCATTTCACGAATGCGGGCCGCATAGTTGTCGCATTCTTGCACCTTGACTTTTGCGCAGGGAGTTATATGACGCACTATGCGATCGCATAACAGGTATGCGGACCGCATAGTGGTCGCATACCTGGGTAGTCTACTTTTTTTTTTGGCCCATTTGAGGGCCTATTATGCGACAGAAATACGGACCACATAGCAGGACCATAACAGGTATGCAGACCGCATAGTGGTCGCATACCTGGGAAGTCTACTTTTCTTCAGGACTATTAAATTTCTAATTTTATACCCGACTCCCAGTTCATTAAAACACCTCTCCCTTTCATTTTAAGCTCATTTTCTGATAAATTAGAGAGAGGAGTGAGTGGGTTCTAGAGTTAGAGAGAGAGAGTGCCATCTTCATCAAATTTGTTCCTCCATCACTACTCAGGCTTGGAATTGATCAAGTAGGACACCATTTTATTCACTACAAGAGGTAAGCTTCTGTTGGTTGATTTCCCAATGCACACGCAAGTGTACGTGGTCGACAAGTAATATAGGATTTTATGTCCAGATATCGTACCCATAGGGACTTGTGATTAACTATTAACTAAACTAAACTCGAACAAATATTTTACTAAAATTAATCTAAAATAGTAAATTAAGAGATTAAAAAGACAACTAACTTAAAGACGAATTCAATGTAATTTGATATTCTAGAGTTATGGGTTGGCAAACAATCACGTTGAGTTTTCGACCTAAATCTTCGAATCAGGTTTATTGATTGACGAGGTTAATATTGCTCGTAGCCTTCTCCCGAAGTACAACTCGCCTATTCAAGCTAACCTAACGCCTATATTCCTATGGAATCAGGATTAACAAGAACGCATTAATAATTCCCGTATAATAACCAAGCAAGGCGATTAGGTATATTCCTATCCTAACCGCAAATCCGCTCCCCTGAAGGGTTAAGATCTTGCTCTACCCAATCTTATATGCAATCTAGAATTCCCTCTCCCGAGTTCAACCCTAGATTCGTAGATAGTATTCAATTGGTGATCAAGCAATTAAATAATTAAGCGCAAGATTGAATAAACAAACCAATTAAGATAAAACAATAAGAATAATTAAAGCTTCAACTACAACGATCATGTAGCACCCAAAACTCTAGAACTAATAAACTATGAAACTAAAAGAAGAGAAGAGAATAAAAACTAAGTAGAAGCCTTTTCCAAGTGTGGGGTGTGTTCCTCCACTTCAATCTTTCAATCTCCTTCAATGATCAATAATGCCCTCCGAAAAAAATCCCCCCAATGTTATGTTTTTGGGTCTCTTTATACGTTTAGGATAAACCCTAAAGGTGTAAGAGACTTCTATTCCCACTTGGAAACACTTAAACCCGTCAAAACTCAGTTTCTGACCGACTGGGGACCTTGGCGTTTGGACCCAAACGCCTGGCTAACGCCAGGGTAGGGCTGGCATTTCAGCCCAAACGCCTGGCTAACGCCAGGGTAGGGCTGGCGTTTCAGCCCAAACGCCTGGCTAACGCCAGGCTGGGTCAGGCTGTTTGGCTCTGTCGCCCGGGTGTCTTCTTTCGCGTATTTTCGACGTATTTGCATCCTTTTAGCTCCGTTTCCATTTCCAATTCACCTACACATA